>PVIY010015501.1:0-53715 GCA_004026745.1 Myrmecophaga tridactyla | reverse complement strand
ACCATCTTTAGTGAGAAACTAATGAAAACTTTTGTCTTCAAAAGGTCAGTAGCCAATTTCTAGAACTGAGAGCTAAGACATTATCAGCATAGCTAGCTGATGGACAAAATAATCATTCAAACTTTTTTATCTGTTTGTTCACTATTTTCAATGAGTAGGGCTTGATCCAGTTGAGAGGGAGTGTGAAAGTGCAATGTCCAGTTTGTTTGGGAATTGTCTCCTGAAGAGGAAAGTCATCTTGTACACACAGCCAAAAGCTCCAATTCCAAGATGGTCCAAAAATCGCATAGTTGCCTATATATTTTGAAGGAGGCTTATTCTGATTAATGCTTTCAATACTTTCAGAGATTTGCTTCAGTTCATCCTCCACTAATAAATTTAGCTTTGACAGCAGGTCTTCATAAGCACTGATATCCCGAACACAATGTCCTATATCAATGAAGATCTCAAACAGGTCGGTGAAGAAAATCTGTAACAGATGTGTTTTTGCTGCATTTTTCTGCTTGCTTGGTAAAATTAATTTTGCTATTGTATATACACCATTTTCCTGCTTGAAGAGAGAAAGTATTTTCTTGTATTTCCCAAGGGCTTAAATCTTCTGAGAAATGAAGCTGCTGGAGCTGGCCTGCTGCATTTCCACTAGACAGGTTTCCAATGGAAGAACAGTCAGAAACAAAATTTTTATCTCTGATAGCATGGATCCCTCATTAATAGTCTTAGACAAATTAGCACTCTCAGAAAATGGATCGATGGGGCTCAATTAACCCACTCCCTGCATATGAGTCTATTTTTCACCAAGGCTGTAAAGATCTCCTGAAATAGTTTATGCTGGGGGTTTTGCTGAAATTTCTCTCATTCTTGTAGTTTATACTTGCTCTCCTGCTCAGCTGGGGCTCCAGAGATTCAGGCATTCATTCCATCTGTGTCACCAAATTGTTACCAGACAAAGGCTGTGGGTTTTTCTGCCCAACATATACAATTACCAATTCCCGAGACACCCGGGTTTCCAAGAGAGGAAGAGTTTATTACTACATGTGTTGCAGGAGAATAGACTGCCTAACACCCCAAAATCTGTCTTCCTGTATTTTTCTTCTGGTTTTTTTTTTGATAATGGCCTTTCTAGTGGGTAGCAAAGGATATCTCATTGTGATTTTGATTTGCATTTCCCTAGTAGCCAGTGAAGTCGAGCATCTTTTCATGTGCCTTTTAGCCACTTATATTTCCTCTTTTGAAAAGTGTCTGTTCATATCTTTTGCCCATCATTTAATTGAGTTGTTTATCTTTTTGTTGTTGAGTTGAAGAATTTCTTTATATATTCTGGATACTAACCTCTTATCTGATACGTGATTTCCAAATACTGTCTCCCATTGTGTAGGCTGCCTTTTTAATTTTCTTGACTACGTTCTTTGATGCACAACAGTGTTTAATTTTGAGAAGATCCCATTTATCTATTTATTTTTTTCAACGCTTGTGCTTTGGGTGTAAGGTTTAAGAAACCACCTCCTATTACAAGATTTATAAGATATTTCCCTACATTTTCTTCTAAAACTTTTACAATCTTAGCTCTGAAGTTCAGGTCTTTGATCCATTTTGAGTTAATTTTTGTATAGGGTGTGAGATATGGATCCTCTTTCATTCTTTTGCATATGGACATCCAGTTATCCAAATACCATTTCTTAAAGAGGCTGCTCTGTTCCAGGTGAGTTGGCTTGACCTCCTTATCAAAGATCAATTGTCCATAGATGAGAGGCTCTATTTCTGAACACTTATTTTTATTCCATTGGTCAGTATACCTGTCTTTGTGCCAATATCATGCTGTTTTGACCACTGTAGGTTCATTATATGCTTTAAAGTCAGGTAGTGTGAGACCTCCCACTTCATTTTTCTTTCTCAAGATATTTTTAGCTATCTGGGGCACCCTTCCCTTCCAAACAAATTTGGTTATTGGTTTTTCTTCTTCTTTTTTTTAAATAGGCAAAGGACTTTAATAGATATTTTTCCAGAAATAATATACAAATGGCCAATAAACACACAAAAAGATGCTTATCATCATCATCCAATAGGGAGATACAAACCAAAACCACAATAATACACCATGTCACACTCACAAGGATGACTATTTTTTTTTCCTGAACAGGCACTGGGAAACGAACCTGGGTCTCTGGCACGGCAGGTAAGAACTCTGCCTGCTAAGGCACCATGGGCTGCCCAGGATG
The DNA here is from genome assembly GCA_004026745.1 of Myrmecophaga tridactyla. Taxonomy (NCBI): domain Eukaryota; kingdom Metazoa; phylum Chordata; class Mammalia; order Pilosa; family Myrmecophagidae; genus Myrmecophaga; species Myrmecophaga tridactyla. The sequence goes on along the minus strand of PVIY010015501.1, from coordinate 51,499 downwards.
ACTATTTTTAAAATGGAAAAGTGTTCGTGAGGATGTGGAGAAACAGGAACTCTAATGCATTATTGGTGTAAACATAAAATGGTGCAGCCGTAATGAAAAGTGAAATGGCAGTCCTTCAAAAAGTCAAATATACAATTACCATTCGATTGAGCAACCTCACTTCTAAGTATATACCCAAAGAGAATGAAAATATAGCCCAAGGTTTATAGCAGCATTATTCACAATAGCCAAAAGTATCTATTAACAAATGAATGGATTAACAAAATGTGGTACATACACAGAGTGGAATATTATTTGGCCACAAAAAAACTGAAGTTATAAGACATGCTGCAACATGGAAGAGTTCTGAAAACATTATGCTCAGTGAAATAAATAAGGCACATAAGGCCAAAATTGCATAATATCACTTACAAGAGATGACTAGAAATAGCAAATTAGAGGTTACCAGGGGAAGGGGAGAAGAGGGAGGGGGAGTGTGTGTTTGTAAGATTAAAAAACAAAGTCACTGCCTGACAGTTTATTCTCTAAGAAAGCTGATAGTTCCCACACAACCATGGGACTGGGCAAGTCTGAGTTCTGTGAGGTAGGCCGCAAAACTGGGAATTCAGGTGAAGGTATCTGATTAACTACCCCAGAAGAAGGTGGCCAGCTAAGCAGAGATGAAAATTCTTTCTGCTTACAGCTGAAATCATATTTCTCCTTTTAAGGCCTTCAACTGATTAGATGAGACTTCTCTTGCTGCTGAAGACAACTCCTCAGTTGAGTGTAGACTTAGCCACAGATGCAATCAACTTACTGATTATTTAAATCCATGAAATACTCTCACAGAAACAATCAGGCCAGTGCTTTCTTGACCAAACAACTGGACACCATAACCTAGCCAAGTTGGCACATGAATTTCACTATCATAGTTGGGTTTTCTTTTCTCCTTTTTAAACATAAACCATGAAACTATTATACATTGCAAATCACAGGGAAAGTGAGTATTTGCCCCTGTTATATCCACAGAAGCTGAAAGCAATAAAGAATGAAGTCATACAGCAAGCTACTAATGTATCTCCATTTGAAAACTGACTTAATACTGGGATTCTCCAACAGGACACAGTGACGAGGCAGTCCATGATTTTCCTGAGGTTCCCTTTGTACAATGACTGAGTAGAACACAGTGATTTCAAAGGAAATGAGGACAGAGTACCCCAGGAAAGTAAGTCAGAATTTTTTGTTAAATAATTCTCTCACATAGGTATGCAAGCATATTCAAATACCACTAGAAAATAATCTGCATGCATGTGGTGCTAACAGCTAGAAATCTTGTATAGCATTAGTATGGAACAGTGTCTTTGACTTTTCAGGTAATTTTATGGTGTCAGGATATGGTTAATTCATTGGTGTTCAAGGCCTACTCATGAAGATGCTGTTAAAATAAAAACAAAAATAAACTCCTAGAGAGAAAGTCCACATTTTAAGAGACAAAATATTTTCTCTAGGGGCAAAAGGATAATTTAACTCATGAAATTCAAGAACACAGGAAAACAAGAATAATGGTGACAATCAAAATAATTTCCTTGAATATATTTTTCTACACAAAACATTATCACTTTCCCAATACTCCAAAGATCTCCAATAAATAATTTTCTGGCAAAAGGACCCAGATCAGAACCATAAGTAAAAACTGACTCCCAACAAGTGGAGAACACAAGTCACAGCTCTCTCACAGGAACACAGGTAGCGCCACACAAGAATGTCAAAACCACCTAAAACTCAGCCTGCAGTTTTGCCTTTTGTGAATGTGAATGGGTGAAATTTCCATGTTGCTCTATACAACAGTTTCATCTGGTAAGGTCCAGGTGATGGAGTGAAGCCAAATAGCACAACACGAGAAGTAGTTTCCTGAAGTGCCTTTGTCCTCTGACCAATGCACTAGATTTGAATGCTGAAGTCTGGCTTCAGGTTGGCAGCTCTTCAGCAGGGTCTCTTCTTGCCCATGCTTTAAGTCTTCTGTGCCTATCACGCAGGGAAGAGCTCAGGAGGACTCTTGCCCCAGCAATACTTTGCTATGGGATCCCTATAGGTATTCTCATTTTGCACACTCTGGGATGAGGTCCTGCATTTAGTCAAAAACAATTCAAAGTGATCTTTCACTGCCACGAAGAGGTTCTGGAATGCCACAGCTGCCCATCTGAGAAGTGCTCCAAGAGAAGTTGCTTGTTGGGCTGCAGGCAGCAGGAGACACAGTACTCGTAGGTGCTGCAGCAGCCACTGGGCAAGCAGCCATCACAGCAGTATTGCTTTGTGCTAGGCACACTGACATGAATGGAATTACAACACTGATTGCCTGGTCGACCGCAGTTGCCCAGGTTAATGTATTTCCCAAGGAATGGGCTGATCATCGTCTTGAATCTGGAGGAGATTTCAATCTCACTGCCCTCTCCTCCTGTTGAGGTGCTTGTGAGGAAGTAGATGAGTGAGAGCTCAAAAACCAGGGCAAGCACCCACATCTTCCACAGAAGCCAGCACCAGACCATGGCCACCAGGTTCACCATCCCGGCATGGAGAGGAGCAGGCCTGGAGTCTGGGTAGCATGGCCCCTATGTTCCCCACAGACCCAACTTGCCCCGAAAACCTGTGGTCCAGCCAGCTCCCTGGTTATTGTTTCTTCTATTTCTGCAAAGTAAGTTGTTTGGGATTTTAATTGGTATTGCATTGAATCTACAAATCATTTTGGGTAGAACTGTAATCTTAACTATATTTAGTCTTCCAATCCATGAACACAGTACGCCCTTCCATTTATTTAGATCTTCCATGATGTCTTTCTGCAATTTCTTGTAGTTTCTGTGCATAGGTCTTTTGTATCCTTAAATTTATTCCTAAATATTCCTAAATATTTATTTGCTATTGTAAATGGAATTTTTTTCTTGATTTCCAGCTTAGATTGCTCATCACTAGTGTATAGTAAAACTGATTTTGGGGTGTTGATCTTGTACCCTGCCACTTTGCTGTATGCATTAATTCACTCTAGTAGCTTTGCTATAGGTTTTTTGGGATTTTCTACATATAGTATCATGTCATCTGCAAACAGTGAGACTTTTACTTTTTCCTTTACAATCTGGATGCCTTTTATTTCTTTTTCTTCTCTAATTGCTCTGGTTAGCTCTGGCTAGAACTTCCAGCACAATGTTGAATAACAATGGTGAGAGTGGGCATCCTTGTCTTGCTCCTGATCTTAGAGGGAAAGTTTTCAGTTCTTCCCCACTGAGGATGATGTTAGCTGTCAGTTTTTCATATATTCTCTTTATAATATTGAGGAAGTTCCTTCTATTCCTATTCTTTGAAGTGTTTTCATCAAAAAAGGATGTTGAATTTTGTCAAATGCCTTTTCTGCATCAAGAAAGATGATGATGTGGTTTTTGTTTTGATTTATTGATATGGTATATTATATTAATTGATTTTTTGCGTTGAACCAGCCTTGCATAGCTGGAATAAATCCTACTTGGTCATGGTGTATAATTTCTATAATGTGCTGCTGGATTCAATTTGAAAGTATTTTGTTGAGGATTTTTGCATCTATATTCATTAAAGAGATTGGTCTGTAATTTTTATTTCTTGCAGTACCTTTGGCTTTGGTATTAGGGTGATACTGGTTTCACCGAATGAGAAGGTAGCTTTCTCTCCTCATTTTTTTCGAAGAGTTTGAGAGGATTGATACTAATTCTTTCTTGAATACTTGGTAGAATTCAAATGTAAAGCCATCCGGTCCTGGACTTTTCTTTTTTGGGAGGTTCTTGGTGACTGATTCAATCTCTTTACTTGTGATTGTTCTGTTGAAGTCGTTTATTTCTTCTTGAGTCAATGTTGGTTGTTCATGCCTTTCTAGGAAGGTGTCCATTTCATCTATGTTGTCTAGTTTATTAGCATATAGTTGCTTATAGTATCCTCTCATTACCTCCTTTATTTCTGTGGGATCAGTAGTTACATTTCCTCTTCCATTTCTGGTTTTATTTATTTGCATCCTCTCTCTCTCTTTCTCTATCTCTTTTTTTTTTTGTCAAGCCAGCTAAGGGTCTATTGATTTTATTAATTTTCTCAAAGAACCAACTTCTGGTTTTGTTGATTTTTTCTATTGTTTTCATATTCTCAATTTCATTTATTCTGTTCTCATTGCCATTATTGCTTTTCTTTGGTTGGCTTTGGGGTTAGCTTGCAGTTCTTTCTCTAGTTCTTCCAGGTGAACAGTTAATTCCTTGATTTTTGCTCACTCTTTCTTTTTAATATAGGTATTTAGGGCAATTACTTTCCCTCTCTTTACCACCTTTGCTGTATCCCATAAATTTTGATATGTTGTGTTTTCATTTTCTTTTGCCTCAAGATATTTACTGATTTCTCTTGCAATTTCTTCCTTGATCTATTGGTTGTTTAAAAGGGTGTGGTTTAGCCTCCATATATTTGTGAATTTCCTGGCCCTCTGCCTGTTATTGATTTCCAACTTCATTCCATTACGATCCGAGAAAGTGTTTTGTATGATTTCATCTTTTTAAATTTATGGAGACTTGCTTCGTGACTCAGCATATAGTCTTTCCTTGAGAACGATCCATGGGCACTTGAGAAAAATGTGTATCCTATTGTTGTAGGGTATAATGCTCTGTAAATGTCTGTTAAGTCTAGTTCATTTATTGTATTATTCAAACTCTGTTTCCTTATTGATCCTCTGTCTAGATGGTCTATCCATTGATGAGATTGGGGAATTGAAGTCTCCAACTATTATGGTAGAGGTGTCTACTTCTCCCTTCAGTGTTGTCAGTGTTTTCCTCATACATTTTGGAGCATTCTGGCTTGGTGCATAAATATTTATGATTTTATGACTTCTTGTTGAATTGTAACTTTTATTAATATATAGTGTTCTTCTTTGTCTCTTTTTATTGTTTTACATTTGATGCCTAATTTGTCAAATATTAGTATAGCTAATACCCTGCTCTTTTCTGGTTGTTGTTTGCATGAAATATCTTTTCTAAACCTTTCACTTTCAACCTATTTTTGTCCTTGGATCTAAAGTGAGTTTCTTATAGACAATATACAGATAGATGGGTCCTGTTTTTTAACCCATTCTGACAATCTATGTCTTTTGATTTGGGAGTTTAATCCATTAACATTTAATGTTATTACTGTAAAGGCAGTACTTTTTTCTATCATTTTGTCTTTTGGATTTTATATGTCATATCTTATTTTTTTCTCTTTTTACCTTTACTGATAGTCTTCATTTCTACACTCTTCTCCATACTTCTCTCTCCTGTCTTCTCCTATCTGCCTGTAGTGCTCCCTTTATTATTTCTTGTACAGATGGTCTCTTAGTCATAAATTCTGTCAGTGACTGTTTGCCTGAGAAGATTTTAATCTTCCCTTCATTTTTGAAGGACAGTTTTGCTGGGTATAGAATTCTTGGTTGGCAGTTTTTCTCTCTGAGCCTTCTCACCTCCACGGTTTCTACTGAGAAATCCACACATGGTCTTACTGAGCTTTCCTTATACGTGATGGATTATTTTCACCCACTGCTTTCAAAATTCTCTCTTTGTCTCTGACATTTGACAAGGCCTATTTCTATCTATTCTGTTTGGGGTATGCTGCACTTCTTGAATCTGTAATCTTCTGTCTTTCATAAAAGATGGGAAATTTTCAGTGATTATATCCTCCATTAGTCTTCTGCTTCTTTTCCCTTCTCTTCTTCTGAGACACGCAGAACATATATATTCATGCAGTTTTAGTTGTCATTCCATTCTCTCAGGCCCTGCTCAGATTTTTCCATTAATTTTTTTCCCTATATATATATTTTTTGTGTGTAGAATTTCAGATGTTCTGTCCTCTAGGCTCACTAATCCTTTCTTCTGTGTCTTCAAATCTACTGTTGTAGGTTTCCACTGTTTTTTTAAATCTCTTCTATTTTAACTTTCATTCCTATAGGTTCTACAATTTGTTTTTCCAAATTTTCAAATTCTACTTTGTTTGCCCAATGCCTTTTTTTTTTTTTTTAATTTGCATATGGGCAGGAGGCACCAGGGATCGAACTCCAGACCTCCAGCACGGAAGGTCGGAGCTCTGCCTGCTGAGCCACGGCAGCCGCCCCCAATGCCTTCTTTATATTCTCCCTCAACTCACTGATTTGATTTTTGATGAGATTTTGCATGTCTGCTCAGATATCCTGAACTAGTTGTTTCAACTTCTGTATCTCTTTTGAAGTGTTGGTTTGTCCTTTTGACTGGGTCATATCTTCAATTTTCCTAGTATGACTCATTATTTGCTGACATCTAGGCAATGATTCACCTAATTAGTTTATTCTGGAAACACTCTTACCTAGGGTTTTATTCCTGGATGGCTTTGTTCTCTATCTGTTCTTTGACATTCAGTTCAACTTATTCTAGCCCTGTAGTACAGGTTTAGTTTAACTGATCAGAATTTTCAGTTCTTGATTTTCTGTTTCTTGCCCTGCCTATATGGGACCTTTTTTTTTTTTTTTGAGGAGGGTCTCCTCAGATATTACTGACCCCAGTCAGATTTTCCCAGATCAGATAGGTCCATGTCTGAGGAAGAGAAAGTAGCCAGCATCAGTTTTCCCTGATTGTGAGACCTGGCAGATTGTCAGACTTTCCTATGAAGACTGTAGTCTCTGTGTTTTTCCTAACCTGCCCAGCATGTGGTGCTTGTCAGCCCATCACTTCTCACCAGCTTAAAGTGATGTGGTGCCTTTAATTTCAGCAGCCTCTCCCTGCCAGTGTTGTGGTTGAGACAGAGGCTGCAGTAGTAAGCTAGCTTTGATTGCTTCTGTTTTCCAGCTCCTGAACTCCCTGAAGGAGGGTAGTCACTTGATCTGGGCCCCATCCCCATTATCTTGGTGAAGATATGTCCTTTAGGGAATTAACCCTTTTCACCTGACTAGTTACTTTGTCTCTCAGACATGCCTTAGTTCCACCCTTGCCTGGGTCATTGCAGGAGTCTGAGAATGCTTGCAGTTCTATCTAATGAGCTGCTAAGACATAAAATACAGATAAACAAATTAAAATAATCAAAAAGCCTTTTCAGAGCCAAACTCACTCAATCAAGAGCTTGAGTTGGTATGTGGCTCTATGTATCCCCAAGGCTTTATGTGCCCCCTTTTCTTAGGGTCCTGCCCTTTTCCAGTATTTTGTGCTGTCCAACTCAAAAAGCCCCTGGTTTTTATTTATTTTTTTAAATTTATTTATCAGTTCTGCCCCCTCTCTTCCAGGACAAACACTCTTGGTTCCCTCAGTGTTTATTCCAGGTTTATTGTGCTCGGGGTCTGTTTTCAATAGTCAGAATTTGTTAATTAATTCTGCAATTGGAGCATGGTTGAGCTAAGCCCCCGCTGCTAGTAAAGTCTGTTTCCTTTCTCCTCGGGGAAACAGCCTGCCATGTCCATGAGGGAGGGGCACTGGCCTCTGCAGCTTTGGAGACTTACAGTTCTGCATGGGATCTCAGCCATTCCACCCATTCTAGACTGGTGTACACTGTGTGTCCAGTCACTGATACCCCCAAGCAGTTGTTCCTTCCAGTTCCTAGCTATTTACTAGCTGCTCTGGAGGATGAACTAAATTCCATATCTCACTCAGCTGCCATCTTGTCCCACTTCCATTTCTTTTAATCTTGATTCAATATTGTGGGGTGGAAACTTTGATTGGATTGTTTTCATGAATATGTGACATACCCAGTTGTGGGTGGGACCTTTTGATTAGACTGTTTCCATGGAGATATGACATACCCAACTGTGGATGTGATTCCGCCCATTCAAGGTGGGTCTTGATTAGTTTTCTAGAGTCCTTTAAAAGGGGAAACATTTTGGAGAAAACTCAGAGCTGAAAGACAAGCAGAGAACTGAAGATGCTTGGAGTCCCAATAGAGAGAAGAGATGCCTAGACACAGACGTTTGAAGATGCAGAGCCTAGCTGACATCACCATTTGCCTTCCCATGAGATCCTAAGCAAGCCAAAACCCTGATTTGGGTCCTGGAAGAGCTAAGTGAATGCCCACAGATGTTTAGAGAGGAAACTACCAGCATCAGAAGCTGGATGCAATAGAATGAAGAACAAGTACCAGCAGAAGCCAGCATGTGCCTTCCCAGCTGACAGAGGTATTCCAGACCCATCATCCTTTCTTAAGCCTAAGTTATCTTTCCCTGGATTCCTTAGTTCAGAAATCTTTACAGTCTCAGAATGGTAAACTTTGAATTCAATAAATTCCCTTTATAAAAGCCAACCCATTTCTGGTATATTGCATTCCAGCAGAAGTAACAAACCAACACATATGGGAAGAAGATTTGCAGGAATGAGAACTTCTTATGCATATTCAATTACAAGTGTATAAATTTTTGTTGTGCAGGGAGTAATTCTGTTTTTCAATACATATCCAATCTATTCTACATACTTCTCCAAATATAAAGATTTGTAAACCAGATCAGATTAATATTTTTATGTGTTTTAATCATTTGAGAAGTGATCAATGTTTAAAATATGGAACCAACATTCCACAAAGATGGACTAATAAATCCAACACTTGGGATGAACACCTGCAGTAAAATACCAAAACAAACATTAAAATTTTTTTTCAAAAGGTGTTGTGACCATTCCAAGTAACACAAACTCCTATATATTTGAAAGTAGGCATAGTAATTATTTATTTAATCAATCCACTTCTGGTAGATATTTAGGTTACTGCAGTCTTTTGTACAAGCTATGTCACAATGAATGAACTTTGTCCACCATCTTTGTCCATGTATGTTTATGAAAAACTCCTAGATACAGGACAGTTGGGACAAAGTCCATGCATATTTAAGATTGTGATAGTTATGACAAACATCCCACTAAAGAAGTTGAATTAATCAACCATTTCAGCAACAGTGAAGAATGTTAAACTTGGGCACATTACATAACTATCTAAGCCTTGGTTTCCTCATCTTAAAATGAGGAATATTATCTACTTTTTGTGAATCTGAAATCAGATATTGCATGTAAAGAACCTGGTACATAGTCAATAACTATTTACTACAACAACAAAAAATAATAATAACAATATTTTCAATACTATGTAATTATTTATAATATTGAAGGCTGCCTAGAATTCTTGAAGAAAAAGATAAAAACTGTAGAAAATGTACAAAGAATATCTTTGGTTGGTTTCCAAAAGAGGAAACATAAATGGATAATAACTATATAAAAAATGTTGAAAGTTACAACTGATTAGAGAATGGAGATTAAAACATGATGATATCATTTTTGTCTATCATTTTGATAAAAGCTAAAAATATGTATTATAATCAATGATGTTGAACGTGAAAGGGATAATCCTCACCAACACACCACTGACAGAAGTAGAAACTGTCAGTCTAGCAGAAGCAACTTAAGATACCTATCAAAAATTTAAATGCACATATATCCTTGCCATTTCTACTTTTAGGAATCCATTATATGCGTACATTCAGATAACTGGAGAAATGTACAAGGATGTTCACTGCAGCATGATTTGTAATAGAAAAAAAAAAGACAACATTGCCTTCCCTTCAAAGAAAAATACTTGTAAATAATTCAAATGCCCAGCAGTATAGGGATAGTTAAATATATTATTGTACATTGATACTATGGAAAACTATGCAGCCATTAAAAAAGAATGCATTAAATCTTCATGTATTAACAACGAAGGATACCCCTTATATATTATTAATGAAAAACCTAAATTACAGAAAAAATTTGCCTTGTATAATATCAGTAAAACACATATAACTTAGACACACACACACAGAGATAAATTATTTGTGTGTGCACTGAAAAAAATTTAAGTCTACAAAACAATATTATCATGGTTACCTCATGAGATGGGGGTAGGTAGGAATAAAAAGTACTTTCACATGGCATTTCAAATATTTACAAACTGCTTGATTTCTTTTTTACAGTGAACATACATTACTTTTTTGTTTGTTTGTTTTGTTTGTTTTGGCATGGGCAGGCTCTGGGAATTGAAGCCAGGTCTCCAACATGGCAGGTGAGAATTCTGCCACTGAGCCACCGTTGTACCACCCAAACATACATTATTTTTTTTTTTCATTTTTAACTTTTTTATTGTATAGTATAACACATATACAAAGCAAAGAAATAAAAAAACAATAGTTTTCACTGCACTCTTCAACAAGTAATTACAGGACAGATGCCAGAGTTTGTCATGGGCTACCATATGATCCTCTCAGATTTTTCCTTCTAGCTGCTCCAGAATATAGGAGGCTAGAGGGCTTAAATATTTTTTTAATATTTAAAATATTAATATTTAACAGTCATCACACTCGACCTTTTTCCCTTCTTTTTTGGTAAAAAATAACATATATACAAAAAGCTATAAATTTCAAAGTACAGCACCACAATTAGTTGTAGAACATATTTCAGAGTTTGACATGGGTTACAATTCCACAATTTTAGGTTTTTACTACATTACTTTTTAAAATAAAATTTTAACATAAAAGTTTTTGTAATTAGTAATAAAATATAATGGGTCTGTCAATAAATATTTGAGTGCTTACTACATGTACAACACTATTGTAGTTGTTCATTGCCTGCATGAAACAGAGTTTAGATTCTAGTGTGTGTGTATGTGTGTGTGCCTGCGTGTGTATATTAGAGAAAGAGACAGAGAGACATAACAGACAAATAAGAATTTCTGAGAACAAGCAAGATGAAAAATAAAATTATAATGGTAAAGTGACTGCTATAGAGGTTGAAGCTATGTGTACCCCAGAAAAACATGTTCTTTAACTTAATCCATTCCTAAGGGTATGAACCCATTGTCAATAGGACCTTTTGATGAGGCTACTTCAGTTAAGCTGTGATCCACCTCAATCAGAATCAGTCATAATTCTATTACATAATCCCCTTAAAAAGGAGTCCTTTTTTTTTTTAAGAGAATGAAATTCAGACAGAGAGAATAGCCACAGAAGCAAGAAGCTGAAATCAATAAAATGCGGAAGAGAAGAGAAAGACCAGCAGACACCACTATGCACCTTGCCATGTGATAGAGGAGCCCATGATTGCCAGCAGCCAGTCTTTGGGAAGAGAGCGTCATTTGATGATGCCTTGAGTTGGACATTTTCCTGGCTTCAAAACCGTGAGAGAATAAATTCCCATTATTTAAGCCAAACCATTTCATGGTATTTGCTTTAAGCAGTGTAGGAAATTAAACAGCTGCTATAGGGAAAAGAACTGTTACCTTTGAGCAGGTAACATCTGAGCTGAGTTATGAAGAATAAAATGTGGAAATTCAGGGTAAAAGAGTTTTAAAGAAGAGAGAACAGTTAAGTAAGGTCCTCAGGTGGGAATGGACTTGGTGGGTTTAAGAAAGAGAAAGAAAGCCAGAGGATGTAGATTAGCAGCTAGGTAGAAGAGTAATAGAAAATGAGATCAGAGAGGAAGACAGAGGCCAGATGATACATATAGATGAATGGGCTTATAATATACATTAATAGTCAGTTTTCCAAATTACTTTTAAATAGATTACTTTCCTTCAATTTAACATTTTCTGTTTCATACAGTATGGGTAGTCATTTGTAATTTACTCTGGCAGCTCTTTAAATCATGCTATGAGGATGTTGTATCTGGATGAATAACTCATCTAGTATATGAACCTACCTGAAGTCTCAAATCTACACCTCTGCAGCTTTATTTTTCTTTAGTCAATGCATAAGTAGTAATGCTTTTGGACTGGTAAAAGGTATACATACACACATACACACATGTCCTAGAAAGAAAACAAACTGTTGAGTGCTAACTATATGAGTTAATAAGAAGTAAAGATATCTAAGGAAGTAATAGTTCAGCTAGATAATATTTCATACATGTCTTTAATCCTATATTTATCATTTCTTGGTGGTCTCTGGTTAAATATTACAGTTCATGGAAGAAATATATAGCAATACTTGAGAATGTGGGATTCTACAAATACTTAGGGGAACACAAGAGTCTGCCATAGTGATCTATGATCCTAAAAATCTACGATCCTAAAAATCATCTTAGTGATCCTAAAAATCTGGAGATATATTTATTTGCAAATTCTTAGGTAACAAAGTAATGTTTAGCCTGAAGTAATAAATTTTGAATTTTTTTTACTACAATGTAATATTTTTTACCATTATGAGTAATGTCCATATCCTAGAAAATTTTATCATCTCAGGCTCAGGGAATACAGAGAAGGCAAAATATCCTTAAATTTACCAATCTATATAGAATATAAAAAAATACAGATTATTAAGATTAAATATGATGATTCTATTCATCTTATTTAATTAGAAAGCTAGCCATTCATATGTTGGTTATTATTTGGGGGGAGAAAACTCCCTTTATTTAACTCAAGAATACAACCCATTAGAATTTCCAAGCATTTTATAAATTTACTAGTAACACTTTATGTAGGTAAAAAGATATATAAAAGTAGGACTATTCTGCAAATATTGGAAAATGATTTGTTCATTGTTACCAGATTGATTCTGAAAATTAACAAAACCAAAAGTTAGTTTTTTGAAAAGATCAATAACATCAACAAAACTTTACCTGGACTGACAAAGAAAAAAGAGAAAGGACACAAATAACTAAAATCAGGACTAAAAGTGGGGACATTATTCCCAATCTTACAGAAATGAAAAGGATTATAAGAAGGGACTATAAACAATGCTATGTCAACAAATTAGAAAACCTGGACGAAATGAACAATTCTTTGGAATATACTATTTTTGTTTCCTAAATGCTAAAGCAAATACTACGCAATGAGTTGCCTTAAACAATGGGAGTTTATTGGCTCATGGTTTTGAGGCTAAGAGAAGCCCAAATCAAGAGATCATCAAGGCAATGTTTTCTTCCTCAAAATGAAATTCTGGTTCCGGCTGCCAGTGATCCTTGGTCGTTGATTCCTCTGTCACATAGCAACGTACACTGCGGCCTCTCTTCTTCTCTCCCTTCTCTTCCTGATTCCATCAGCCTTCAGTTTCTCACTTCCCGTAGCTTTCTATGTGACTGAAATTCATTTTCTTATTAAGGACTTCAGTAATAGGATTAAGACCCAACCTGACTGAGCTTGACTACACTTTAACCTAAGTTATCTCATCAAAAGGTCCTACTTACAATGGATTCAAAACCACAGGAATGGATTAAGATAAAGAACATGCTTTATGGGGTCATAGCTCAAAGTCACCACATGTTCAAATTACCTAACCACATGCAAGAAGAAACAGAAAATCTCAATAGACCTATAATAGGTAAAGAGACTGAATCAGTAATTAAATACCTCCCAATAAAGAAAAGTCCAGGACTGAATGGTTTCACTGTTGGGATTCTATCAAACATTTAAGGGATATTTAATTCCAATTCTTCTCAAACTCTTCCAAAATATAGAAGAGGAAGGAGTACTTCCAAATTCATTCTATGAGTCCAGCATTACTCTGATACCAAACCAAGATAAAGACAGCATATGAAAAGAAAATTACAGACCAATATCCCTTATAAATAAATTCCAAAAATCCTCAAACTGATACTGGCAAACCAAATCCAAAACTATATTAAGAGGATTATATATCATGACCAAGTTGGATTTATTCCAGGAATACAAGGATGATTCAACATAAGACAATCACTGAAATACACTACATCAATAGAATGAAGGAAAAAACCAAATGATCATCTCAACTTATTCAGAAAAAGCATTTGACAAAATCCAACAACCTATCATGGTAAATACACACACACACACAGAGAAAAGTAGGAATAGAGGAAATTTCTCAACATGATAAAGGGCATTTATGAAAACCCTATAGAAAATATACTCAATGGTGAAAGACTGAAAGCTTTCCCCTTAAAATCAGAACAAGACAAGTATACCTGCTGTCACCACTGTTATTCAATATTGTGCTGGAAGTTCTAGACAGAACAATCAGGCAAGAGAAAGAAATAAAAGGCATCCAATTGGAAAGGAAGAAGTCAAATTATTCCTATTTGCAGATGACCTGATTCAATATATAGAAAATTCCTACAGAATAAACCAGAAAGCTACTAGAACAATAAAAAATTCAGCAAAGTTAAAAGATACAAGGTAAACATGCAGATATCAGTTTAATACCCATACACCAATAATGAACTATCAGAAAAGGAGGTCAAGAAAACAATTTCATTTGTAATAGCATCTAGAAGAATAAAATACATAGGAATAAATTTAACCAAGGAGGTGAATGACTTACACATGGAAAATTACAAAGCATTGCTGAAAGAAATGAAAGAAGACCTAAATAAATGGAAAGACATCCATGTTAATGGATTGGAAGATGAAATAATTGTGATGATGTCAATACTGCCCAAAGCAATCTACAAATTCAATGCAATCCCTATCAAAATTCTAGTAGCCTTTATTTCAGAAATAGAAAAACTGATCTTCAAATTCATATGGGGTTGCAAGGTGGCCCCAAATAGTCAAAAACATTCTTGAAAAAGAACAAAGTTGGAAGACTCAGAATTCCTGGTTTTAAAATTTACTATAAAGCTTCAGTAATTAAAACAGTGTGATATTGGCATAAGGACAGACATAGAGACCAAAAGAATGGAACTGAGAGTCCAGAGGTAAATTCACACATCTATGGCCAGCTGACTTTTGACAAGGGTGTTAAGTCCATTCAATGGGGAAAAGAATACTCTTTTTAACAAATGGTGCAGGGACACTGGCTATGCACATGTAAAAGAATGAACTTGGACCCCTGCCTCTCACCACATACAAATATTAATTAAAAATGGATCAATGACCCAAATACTAGAGGTAATACTATAAAACTCTTACAAGAAAACATCTTCAGGATTTTGTAGTAGGCCTGGATTTTTAGATTTTATACCAAAAGCAAGAGCAACAAAAGAAAAATAGTTAAAATGGACTTCATTAAAACTAAAAAATTTTGTGCATCAAAGGATATCACCAAGAAAGTGAAAAGACAGCCTACAGAATGGGAGAAAATATTTGGAAACATTATATCTGATAAGAATTTAATATCTAGAATAGATAGAACTCCTACAACTCAACAGAAAATAGACAACCTAATTAAAAAATAGGCCTAGGATTTGAATAGACATTTCTCTAAAGAAGATATTCAAATGGCCAATAAGTATTTGAAAAGATGCTTAACATCATTATCCATTAGAGAAATGCAAATTAGAATTACAATGTGATATCATTTCACACTCACTAAGATGGTTATTAAAAAAACTGAAAATAACAAATGTTGGAGAGGATGTGGTGAAATGGGAAGGTGGGAAGGTAAAATAATGCAGCCACTATGGAAGACAGTTTGACAGTTCCTCAGAAAGTTAAACATAGAATTACTATATAACATGGCAATTCTACTCCAAGAAATATACCCAAAAGAACTGAAAGCAGGGACCAGGGCAAATATTTGTACACCAATGTTCCTCACAGCATTATTCACAAGAGGCAAAATGTGGAAGCAACCCATGTGTTCACCAACAGATGACAGAATAAACAAAAGTGTGGTATATCCAAACAATGGAATATTATTCAGTTGTAAAAAGAAGTGAAGTGCTCATATATGCCACAACAGGGGTGAACCTTGAAGATATCATGCTGAGTAATATAAGCTAGGCACAAAAGGACAAACATTGTATGATTCCTTTCAAATGAAATACTTAATAAAAGCAAATTTATGGAGACAGAAAGCAGAATAGGGGTTACCAGGGGAGGGAGTGGAGGAATTATGCTAAATGAGTACGAGTTTGGGTTTTGGATGATGAAAATAGTCTGGAAATAATGGCAAACTTACACAGTATTGTCAAGGTGTTTAATGTCAAGGAATTGTCCACCTAAAATATTTTAAATGATTTTTATGATATATATTTTATTACAATTAAAAATAAATTATTTTTTTAAAAATTTAAGTCAAATCATCTGATCAAAGCCCTTCAATGGCTTTCCAACTCACTTGGAAAAAAAAATCTAAAATCCTTATCATAGCCTTTAGGCCCATGTGGTCTGATTCCTGGCTCCTTCTCCATCCTTGAGGCCCATCCTCCCTTCTTTATTCAACTCTTCTTGCTCTTACATATTGTTCTAGTTTGCCAGCTGCCAGAATGCAATATACCAGAAACAGAACGGCTTTTTAAAAAGGGAAATTTAATAAGTTGCAAGTTTACAGTTCTAAGGCCAAGAAAATGGCCCAATTAAAGCAAGTCTATAAAAATATCTTCAAATTAAGGCACCAACAAGTTACCGTCAGTCAAGAAAGGCTGATGAAGTTGAGGGTTTCTCTCTCAACTGGAAAGGCACATGGCAAACTTGGCAAAGTCTACTAGCTCTCTCCAGGCTTACTGTTTCATCAAGCTCTTCCGCGGAGATGTTTTCCTTCTTCATCTCCAAAGGTCTCTGGCTATGTGGGCTCCTGTGGTTCTCATGGCTCTATCATGGGTCTGTTGCTCTCTCCAAAATGTTTCCTCTTTTAAAGAATTCCAGTACACTAATCGAGACCCACCTGGAATGGGTAGAGTCACATCTCCCTCTAATCCAAGGCTAGATACCCACAACTGGGTGTGACACATCTCCATGGAGATAATCTAATTAAAGTTTCCAGCCTACATTATTGGATCAGGATTAAACAAATGGCTACTCCCACAAGATTGGATCAGGATCAAAACATGGCTTTTCTAGGGTTCAGGATCAAAATATGGCTTTTCTAGGGTATATCATCCTTTCAAACCGGCACACATACCAAACTTTCACATGCTCAAACATACCAAGCAGCTCTAGTTCTAGGACCTTTGTGCTTGCTGTCCCCTCAGCCTGCAGCACCTGTCTCTTAAGTACTTTTCATGTTTTTTTTTAATTTTGTAAGGTTTCTACAATGGACAAGAATTGTTTTTATATTTAGTAAAAAAAAGTTTATATATTTTTAAGTGATAAATAACAACATACCAGTCCATTTAAGTTCTTTATGTTGTTTCTTCCTAAAGACAATATCCTTAAGTTTTCTGTAGTGAAAAGAAAGAAATATTTTGTTTATGAGAATCATATTACACAACTGTTGCAAGTTCAGAATAAAAAGCCTTTAAGAAATTTTATGTAATAAATATCCTTAAATAATGAGTAAGAAAAGCTGTAATAAAAATTGGTAATCAAGTAGAAAATATCATTGACCTAACATCTAAAGTAAGCACAGCAATTAAAATTTCACATCATGCCAATACTGAATTAAAAAATGACTGCCTATTACAGGAACAAAATTAAAGTAAAGAAGATTTTAACTTTAAACTCAAATGCAAATCTTTTCAGTTATGAGGACTCACACTAGAAAACAGAAACATATTTATGTACACTCCACCTCATTCCACAAAGGATTGGAAATAAAATAAAATAGTTTGTAATCTGGTTAAAAAATGAAATGCCTGTTTAAACTTTTTTAAAGGATGTTTCTATTACATATGCATAGATTATTTCTGGAAGATAAAAAAAGAGGCGAAATTGGTTGCCTTTGGAGAGAACTGAAAGTCTATGGTTGGAGGAAGAAATTTTTAATTGTAATCTCTTTTGAACTATTTGAATGAAACATGTGCATGATTTATTTTTCTAAATTAAAAGAAGAATTTCAAGTGAAACAGAGAAAATCTCATTTTTGTTTCCAGAAACTACTGTGACTACTTTTACATAAGCTACATTCTAAAACATCCATTATTAAAAGGTTAAAAACACAAATCCAAATAAATGGGTTCAAATCCCAACGCTCTAGGGAAGCAATTGAACCTCTTTGAATTTGTTTCATCACATATAAAATGGGGACAAATTATATCTATCTTGTAAGAATATTAGGATTAAATGAGATAAATTTCTAGAACATTTAGCATAAAGCATTATTGCCTGATCCATGTGCAAAAAATGATGTATGTATGTGTGTGTAAGGCATATATAGTTTATATAAACAATTGTTTTAATTTATGCTATTTAATAAATTATGTTAAATTCTCATGAGAAACACTGACCTTTCAGAATAACGTATTTTAAGAGTGATCAAATTCATAAGAAATGGTTTAACTACTGAAGCCAGAACCCATATAATTATAAATTAATGACATATTTTTGAGAATCTCACATATTTTTAAAGCATCTTTATACGAAGAAATGACCACTTTTCCCCCTATTTTATGTAGAGGAAAAAGCTCACTCAAAAAAATCCTTCATAACTATGTGTGTGGGGTATATGGGAACTCTCTGTACTTTGCACAACTCTTCTGTAAACCTAAACCTGCTTTAAATATAAAGTTATTTTTAAAATCTTTCATTTAACACATTTGTATTGAGCATTTACTATATACAAGAAACAACCATGAGCATTCACAATAAAACAGTGAACAATGCAGAAAAAATTCCTGTCCTGTTGATAATAAACAAATAATGGGTTAGAGATAAAGTATATTAGATAGTGAGAAGTGTAAAGACATATGGGTTAGAGATATAAACCTGGGAGCCACCAGCATATACATGGGAAAACCGTGACTCTGGATGAGATCATCTGGAGAGTGAATAAAGATAGAAGAAAGAAGAGATCCAATAAATGGGTCGTGGAGCACTCTGGCATTTAAAAGTTGGGGACATGAGACTGGGAAAAAAGTGGCTAGAAAGGTGGTGTCCCAGAAGCCAAACACTGAAAGTGTTTGGAAAGTGAAAGAAAAATATCTGTTTCAATATGGTGATGGGGTAAGCTAGGATGACTGAGAAATGACCTCAGAAATTGGAGATGGCAAATATATGCAGCTCCTTCAAATATAATCTCTAAATTAATATATAAAAACTCTTTTTAAAAAACACACATGAAAATGGTAATAAATGGCTAAAAGAATCTTTTTTTTGCTGTATAGGGGATTAAATTGTGATATCAAAGTTTATAGATTCATTGTTCTAAAATAACACATTTATATATTTTCCATATTTTATATGCTCGGCAAGCATGGTACTACTAGAAGTAAAACAATGTTTTACTTCAAAGGATAGAATAGAAGGGAACTTCCTCAATATTATAAAGAGAATATATGAAAAAACCCACCACCAACATCATCCTCAATGGATGATGAACAAGACAAGGATGCCCACTGTCACCACTGTTATTCAACATTGTGCTGGAAGTTCTAGCCAGAGCAATTAGACAAGAAAAAGAAACAAAAGGCATCCAAATTGGAAAGGAAAAAGTAAAACTCTCACTGTTTGCAGATGATACACTATATGTCGAAAATCTTTGCCATGCGGGGCAAAGCTACTAGAACTAATTAATGAGTATACAAAGTGGAAGGTTATAAGAGCAACACCCCCCAAATTGGTACTGTTTCTATACACTAATAATGAGCAATCTGAGGGGGGAAATCAAGAAAAAAAATTCCATTTACAATAGAAACCAAAAGAATCAAATATTTAGAAATAAATTTAACTAAGGAAACAAAAGACCTATACACAGAAAACTACAAGAAATTGCTAAAAAAAAAACCATGGAAGACCTAAAAATGAAAGCGCATACCATGTTCATGGATTAAAAGACTAAATATAGTTAAGATGACAATTCTACCCAAAATGATTTATAGATTCAATGCAATACCAATTAAAATCTCAAGTAATTTACTTTCCAGAAATAGAAAAACCAATAACCAAATCTGTTTGGAAGGGAAAGGTGTTCCAAATAGCTAAAAATATCTTGAGAAAGAAAAATGAAGTGGGAGGTCTCATACTACCTGACTTAAAAGCATATTACAAACCTACGGTGGTCAAAACAGCATGGTACTGGCAGAAAGACAGATATACTGACCAATGGAATCAAACTGAGTATTCAGAAATAGACCCTCTCATCTATGGACAATTGATCTTTGATAAGGAGGTCAAGCCAACCCACTTGGCACAGAGCAGTCTCTTCAATAAATGGTGCTTGGAGAACAGGATATCCATATGCAAAAGAATGAACGAGGATCCATATCTCACACTCTATACAAAAATAAACTTAAAATGGATCAAAACCTAAACATTAGAGCTAAGACCATAAAACTTTTAGAAGAAAATGCAGGGAAATAGCTTATAAATTTTGCAAAAGGAGGCAGTTTCATGTACCCAAAGCATGAGTATTGAAAAACTAAATAGATAAATGGGATCTCCTCAAAATTAAACACTATTGTGCATCAAAGAACTTTGTTAAGAAAATAAAAAGGCAGCCTATGCAATGAGAGACAGTATTTGGAAATCACATATCAGATAAGAGTTTAATATCCAGACTGTATAAAGAATTTTCAACTAAACAACAAAAAGACAACACAATTAAAAAATGGGCAAAAGATATGAACAGACACTTTTCAAAGGTGGAAATACAAATGACAAAAAGGCACATGAAACGATGCTCAACTTCACTGGCTATTAGGGAAAAGCAAGTCAAAACCACAATGAAATATCCTCTGACACCCACTAGACTGGCCATTATCAAAAAAACAGAAACCACAAGTGCTGGAGATGATGTGGAGAAAGAGGCACACTTATTCAGCGTTGGTGGGAATGTAAAATGGTACACCCACTCTGGAAGGCAGTTTGGCAGTTCCTTAGGAAGCTAAGTATAGAATTACCACATGACCCAACAATCCCATTACTAGCTACATATTCAGAGGCCCTGAGGGCAAGGACACAAACGGACATTTTCACACTGATGTTTATAGCAGCATTATTTACAATTGCCAAGAGATGGAAACAGCCCAAATGTCCATCAATGGACGAGTGGCTAAACAAGCTGTGGTACATATATACAACAGAATATTATGCAGCTGTAAAACAGAATAAAGTCATGAAGCATTTAACAATGTGGATGAAGCTTGAAGATATTATGCTGAGTAAAATTAACTAGAAACAAAAGGACAAATACTGTGTGGTCTCACTAATGTGAACTAACATTAATGAATGAACTTTTGAGAGTTGAAGTTAAGAACACAGATTATCAGGAGATAGAAATAGGGTAGAGACTGGGCAATCATTGCTGAAGGAATACAGATTGTGCAACAGGACTGATTCTAAAAATTCAGACATGGATAGCACAATGTTACCTGACTGTAGCACCATAGTATAAGTACACTGAATGAAGCTGAATGTGAGTATGATGGAGGGAGGAGGGCTGGAGCCACAGATGAAAATAGAAGGAAAGATAAAGGATAAAAACTGAGATGGTATAATCTAGGAATGCCTAGAGTGGACAATGATGGTGATTAAATGTACAAATAAAAAAAATGTTTTGCATGGAAAAAAAAGTTTCATCCTGCATATAAGACCGATAAAATCAAAATAGTATTTTAAAGCTGTGTGTTTATTTCTTTAATAAATTGAAGGAGTAAAGTATAAAGTTTTTGCCAAACATACAAGGCAACAAAATAAATTGATTTTCTAATCTTTAATATGAGGTTATAATAGTCACACAAAGCAGCTTTTTAGTCATAGTTTTGAATACAGTCACATCATGAAGTTTTCCATTCAGAGTTTTGATATAATAAATATTTCGTAAACTGGCAACAGAATTATTCTGCCTTATAAAACTCCTGCTAGATGAGAGAAACTATTTCAGATCCTCTTGTCTGTAGGAATGGTAATCAGAATAATTTTAGTAAGAAAATTCTGGTATCATTGCTAGTTACGAGACAATGACAAAAATCATGGGTGGGCCATGGTGACTCAGTGGCGGAGTTCTCGTCTGACATGCTGGAGACCCGGGTTCAATTCCCAGTGCCTGCCCATGCGGGGAAAAAAAAAATCATAAGGCAGTATTTTTCAAACTGTGGGTCGTAATCCATTAATAGCTTGTCTAATTTAGTGGGTTGTGGTCAGCATTGAAAAAAATTAAATCAAATGTAAAAATTATAGTGGAATCTGTAATTCCACTATAATTATAGTGAATGTTATCTTACACATGAATGTTACCTTACATGGCAAAAAAAAAAAAAAAAAACCATGCAAATACAATTGTTAAGGATTTTGAGATGAGGAGATTATTTTGGTTTATCTAGGAGTGCCCTAATGTGAACACAAGAATCTGTATAAGAGGGAGGTAGGGGAAGTTTTGCATAGACAAAAGAGGAGATGGCAATGTGACCATGGAAGGAGGGATTGTAGGAATGCAGCCACAAGCCGAGGACTGTTGGCAGCCAACAGAAGCTGGAAGGGACAAGAAACAGATTCTCCCCTAAAGCCTCTGGAAGGAATGCAGCCCTGTTGACACCTTAATTTCAGCACAGTGAAAATGATTTCAGACTTCTGCTTCCAGAACTGTGAGGGGAAATATTTCTATTGTTTTAAGCCACCAGGTTCATGCTAATTGTTAACAAATAGCAGCCATAAGAAACTAATACAGGGGATCAGAAATCTTGACAAGTGGGAGGGTGGCAATGTCACTAACAAAAAGAAGGAGCACAGAAAGAAAAGGGATTATAAGGAATTCAATTTTAAATATAACTAATTTGAAATAAACACAAGACAAATCTGAACAAAGAAACACATACTAAAAAAATCAGATTTTCTACTTAAGATATCAATTCAAACTCTAAAAGTTTTAAAGTATCTTTAAGATGTTCAAGTTTCATTTTATCTTTAACTTTCTTTGAATAATCAAATTTAAGACACACCATTTACACATTATGTTTGCCATCTGAGAATTACTGTGGTGAAAACAGATGCCAGCTTCTGGAATTATATGGTATCTCTGGAATGTTTATCCCAATAACTAGTAAATCTAAGAAACATTTGTTACTGTGGATAACTTACTTAAGCCATTCAGGTTGGCAATTTTTTCAATGCAGTTTGTAGACAGTGAAAGTTTCCTTAAAAAGAACAAAGAGAAACCTGAATTAATTTAAAAATTAAATGGTGTATCAGAAATTATTCTTTAAGTACATACAGAAGATAACATTTAAGTAATTTCTTTTTTATACTGAATTCACTTTTCCCCTCAGTCATGGCACTTATTCCCTAATTTTGAATTCTTCGTTTTTTTTTCTAGTTAAAAGTAATGCACACTCATTGTAGTAAATGCAAACAAACAAAACAAATCACCTTTTTGAGGGCAGTCTGTCTTATCTATCAAATTTTAAATACATGTATTCTTTAACCAGTAATTCAGTTCTAGGAATAGATTCTACTGAAATACCAATACGAATACCAAAAGATATATGAATTAGGTTACATATTCTATTATTGCAATAGCAAAAAAACAAAACAAAACAAAATCTAAACATCTGTCAATTAAGTAAGAAATAAAGTAAATATTGCTATATAATGAAATTCTATGCTGCCATTAAAACAAATGACTGACTCTTGTCCAACTTACCAGGCAGCTCCAAGCACTGCCTGTGTTCCTGCCTCCTCCCTTAGGCAGCACTTCTGCAGCTCCTCAATCCCCTAACCACCTACTCTTTGCACTGTGCTTCTGTTTGTGTTTCCGTGTATACTTGGATGTGCATATATGCATCAAGATAGTTCTGCACGCACATTAAATCTTCTGAGAAGCTGTATAGTTCTGTGTCTAGCGGTATAAATGTATATTAGTATATAGAAATAGTATATATAATAACATCTGGAGGCAGATATGTGCATACACCCCTGCGAAAGTGTGTGTAAATATGTGACATGTAAAAAACAAGAAAAAATACATTTTACATGATTCCTTTTTGTAAAAAAAAAAAAACTATGTATATGCACGTGTGGAGATATATTTTTTCACGTGTTAAATCACTCATAAATGTATATGATAAAAAGTCATGTATAAACTTACACACCCCACACATGCCCCTGGAGATGACCACTTTTAATAGCTCAAATATATTTTTCTATACATATTTTAATTCTATAAAAACAAAATTTATAAAGAAAATATAATTATACATTCTTAATCTTCCTTTCCTGAATAAACACTTAATATCTTAATACATTTCATGCAAAAAATATATAATAGAAATTAATTATTATTGAATGCTCAATGTGTGCCCAGTATTATTCTAAGTAATTTACATGTATTAACTCTTTTAACCATTAAAACAATCCTAGAAGATAAGTATTATTATTCATATTTTACAAACGAGGAAACTAAAACATAAAGATGTTAAGCAATTTGTCCAATATTACACAGTCAGAAAATGGCAGGGATAGAATTAAAACCCAAATAAATCTGACTTTGGAGCCTGTGCCATTTTGAAAGGATGATGTATTCAAGAAAAGCCATATTTTAATGTTGATCCAATGTTGTAAGAGTAACTATTTCTTTTAATCCCTATTCAATAATTTAGGTTTGAAGATCTACTAGATTATCTCCACAGAGATATGACTAACCCAGTTGTGGGTATTAACCTTGGATTAGAGGGATATGTAACTCCACCCATTCCAGGGCAGTCTTGATTAGTTTACAAGAATCCTTTAAAAGTGGAAGCATTTCGGACAAAAGGGGAGAGCAACAGAGGAGAATGACGGGATAGCCATGAGAATCACCTGAGCCCACGCAGCCAGAGACCTTTGGAGATACATAAGGAAAATGCCCCTGGGGGAGCTTCATGAAACAAGAAGCTGGGAGAGAAAGCTAGCAGACACCGTCATGTTTGCCAT
Organism: Myrmecophaga tridactyla; assembly: GCA_004026745.1. Classification (NCBI taxonomy): domain Eukaryota; kingdom Metazoa; phylum Chordata; class Mammalia; order Pilosa; family Myrmecophagidae; genus Myrmecophaga; species Myrmecophaga tridactyla. The sequence goes on along the minus strand of PVIY010015501.1, from coordinate 26,833 downwards.
GTGCCTTTCCAGTTGAGAGACAAATCCTGAACATCATCAGCCCCCTTGAACCAAGGTATCTTTCCCTGGATGCCTTAGATTGGACATTTCTATAGCCTTGTTTTAGCTGGGACATTTTCATGGCCTTTGAACTGTGGACTTGCAACTGAATAAAGTCCCCCTTCTTAAATAGCCATTCTATTTCTGGTATATCACATTTCAGCAGCTAGCAAACTAGAACAGAAGCTATGATTTTACCCTTTATGATCTGATTTGAGGAATAATTATTCATTTGTTTCTGCTTAAACAGCAAAGTAATTACTGTACAGTATAAACTACTGGTCAAATCCATGTATCTTCTAGTAATTCCCTACTTCCAAGAACTACCAGTGAAAAATGGAGTACTTTAAATCTGGGAATATGGCTGAGGAATCATTCTTCAGTTCATGTTCAGGCAGCCTGCTCAAAGAGACTGACAGCAAAAATATGAACCAGTTGACGCTAAGCAGTTTTTAAGGTGCTTTGGTACAGGGTACAAAACTTTCTAGAATGTCTGCCTTTGAGAGGGCTCTATAATAAAACAATATTTGACCAACTGAAATCATGCTAGAAGCCATTCAAGTATCCTGAGGTAGATTTTTATGTGATATACTGTATATGTGATATACCGTGGTATCATCACAAAGAACAACTTGTATACAATAACTAAATATTTTTATTTATCTCTTTAATCTCAAAGACGTATATTAGTCTAATGCATGGGTTCACAAATTATGTCTAAGAATCACCCAACGAGCTTATTATAAATACTGATGCCTAGGTTTCATCAACAGATTTTCTGTTTCTATAAAGTTGGAGTGGGGCTTATCTCCTGCATAAGGAGACATGTACAGACAGTCAGGGAACCACACTTAGAAAAACACAGGATGAAGAAGTTAGAAAGACAAGTAATTCTATAATATTCTATAGCCCTGTCAAGAGACATTGCAGCCAAAAAGCATGGTTATAAGCTGTCATGGTATAATGACCTCAAATCCATCACAGAATCCTGCTAAAAACTGTGTAGAGTATTTAGAAGGTAAATTAAAAGGAACTGATATAACTCTGACACCAAAAGGCAAAGGAAAACAGGATTACAAAACAGGTGTAACTGGACCCTGACTAGAATAAAATAGAAGGCTTTACATCAGAATGTTAAAACTGGTTCTCACAAGGTAGTGTAATTTTGGTTAATGACAACTTTTTTCTTTTTGTGCTTTTCAATATATTTTATAATTTGAAAAGTTTTTTAAGGGGATATTTTGGTCACTGAGTAAGTAGAAAAACACTTTGCTGGAAAATTTTACAAGAGAAACTAGATTTTATGGCAGAGTTATGGTTTTCTTGTGTTATTTGGCTTCTCCGAAAAGACGAGGAAATTTCTATTTTCCAGGCAGATGATACTCAGCCACATTATAAAAATTATACTTAAAAAATAATGTACTGTTCAGTATTATTCTATTAATAATCCTATAAATCAGTAAAATCTTCATGTTTGGCCTTGTCACAGGAAGAATTACAAGAGCAAACAAAAAATAAATGAAGAACATAGAAAAAAATTAAATACCTTTTTCTAATTCCTGCCTTGAGAAAAGGAAGGGAAACCAAATATCAATACTAGAAGGATTAGAAAAGAAAAGAGAGGGAATGTAAAGGTAGTTCAGTGGTAGAATTCTGGCCTGCCATGGGGGACACCCAGGTTTGATTCCTCATCCATGCACTTCCCCCAAAACAAAACAAACAAGCAAAACAAACAAACAAATAAAAATTCAACAAATAGTGCTGCAATAATAGGTTACTCACATGGAAAAATAATGAAATATGACCCCATCATACAGTATACAAAAAAAAAATACAAAACTTACTCGCAATTAGCAAGCATGGACAAAGATGCATCCATCTTTTCTATAGGGGGAATCTGGGCATAAAGCTTTATCTCTTTGGCTTCAGATGGTTTCTGACCAGTTTTCTCTTCCTGCGATAAAAATAAAGATAAAAGAAAATGATCCCTCATTGTAATATAGAATAAAAAACAAGCCAGAATTTTCTAAGCTTTTCTGATTGTTTATTTAAAATCAATCATTAGAATTTAATAACCGTGCATTTCTTATCATTCTTTTAACGAAAACATTTACTTCTTGATCCTGATAAGAAAGCTTCTACATGGCTGAATTGGATGATGCATTGTTAGCTCCCTACCAAATGGAAAGAAGGAGAGAAGAAAGTAACTTTTATTTCTGTAATATTCAAACTCCTTTAAGAATTCATCAATTAATAAACAATAACAAAACACAACAGCAAAAAATATTTTCCTAGGAAGAATTCCTTGTTCCTTAACATACCTTTTTCCCCATAGCTTGCACTTAGTTCCCATATACCATCATATTAACTCTGCTTTTTAAATTATGAGACATTGTAGATTTACGGAGAGATTATTCACAAAATACAGAGTTCCCATATACCCACCCCCATTTTTAACATTTTGCATTAGTGTGGTACCTTTGTAATGACTGATGAAAGAATATGGTTATAATGTACTATTAGCTATACTCCATAGTTTACATTAGTGTTTCACTGTTGATGTTGTACAATCCTATGCCTGCTTTATATGTTAATATTTGTTCTAGAAACATATATGCCACCTAAAATTTCCTCCTTTAACCACACTAAAAGGTGTGATTCAGTGGTATTAATTACATTCACAATGCTGTGTTACCATCTCCACCATACTTTACCAAAACTTTTCCATCACCCCCAAAAGAAACTGAACAAATTAATAATTAACTTCCCATTCCCTGCTTCCATTCTGGCCCTGATAACCTTATTCTAGTTTCTGACTTTATGAATTTGCTTATTCTAATTATTTCACTCCAGTGAAATCATACAATATTTGTCCTTTTGTTTCTGCCTTATTTCATTCAACATGATGTTTTCAAGGTTCGCGCTTATCACATGTATAAGAACTTTATTTCTTTTCACATGCTGAATAATATTCCATTTAGTTTATCCATTCATCTGTTGATGAACACTTGGGTTTCTTCCACCATTTGTTAATTGTGAATAACAGTGCAAATATCTGTTCAAGTCCCTATTTTCAATCTTTTGGGTATATGCCTAGAGGTGGATTGCTGGGTCACATGGTAATTCTATACTTAACTTTCTGAAGAACTGCCAAACTGCCTATAGAGGATGCACCATTTTACATTCCCACCAATAAAGAATGAGTATTTCTATTTCTCCACATCCTCTCCAACACCTGTAAATTTTCATTTTTCATCCTAGCGGATATGACATGGAGTACTGGTTTGAAAGGATGTATGTCCCCTAGAAAAGCCATGTTTTAATCAAGATCCCATTTTGTAAAGGCAGAATAATCCCTATTCAATACTGTATGTAATTAGATCATCTCCCTGAAGATGTAACCCAATCAAGAGTGGTTGTTAAACTGGATTAGGTAGAGGCGTGTCTCCACCCATTTGGGTGGATCTTGATTAGTTTCTGAAGTCCTGTAAAAGAGGAAACATTTTGGAGAATGAGAGATTCAGAGAGAGCAGAGAAGGACGACTTAGCCACGAGAAGCAGGGAGCCCAGGAGCCAGCGAGCTTTGGAGATGAAGAAGGAAAACACCTCCTGGGGAGCTTCATGAAACAGGAAGCCAAGAGAGAAAGCTAGCAGATGCTGCTGTGTTCACCACATGGCTTTCCAGATGAGTGAGAAATCCTGACTATGTTTGCCATGTGTCTTCTCACTTGAGAGAGAAACCCTGAACTTCATCGGCCTTCTTGAACCAAGGTATCTTTCCCTGGATACCTTAGAGTGGACATTTTTATAGACTTGTTTTAACTGGGACATTTTCTTGGCCTTAGAACTGTAAACTAGCAACTTATTAAATTTCCCTTTTTAAAAGCCATTATGTTTCTGGTATATTGCATTCCAGCCGCTAGCAAACTAGAACACATGGCATCTCACTGTCAGTTTTTTTTTGGCGGGGGAGGTGCAGGGCCTGAGATAGAACCTGGGTCTGTCTCTTCATGGCAGGCAAGAGCTCTACCACTGAGCTACCCTTGCCCTACCCCCACTGCGGTTTTGATTTACATTTTTCCTAATGGTAAATGATGGTGAGTATACTTTTACATGCTCTTTAGGTATTTGTGTATATTCTTTGGAGAAATGTCTATTTATTTGAGACTTTTGCCTATTTTAGAATTAGATTGTTCCCCTTTCTGTTGTTGAGCTGTAGGATTTATTTATAAATTCTGGATATCAGAATGTGGTTTCCAAATATTTTCTCCCATTCTGTAGGCTGTCTTTTTACTTTCATGATGAAGTCTTATGATGCACTAAACTTTAAATATTAAGTCCCATTTATCTATTTTTCTTTTGCCATTCATGCTTTGAATATAAAGTCTAAGAAACCACTGCCTAACACAAGGTCCTGCAGATGCTTCCCTACCTTTTCTTCTAGGATTTGAATAGTCCTGGTTCTTACATTTAGGTCTTTGATCCATTTTGAGTTAATACTTGTATATGGTCCATCTTTATTCTTTTGAATAGGGATATCCAGTTTTCCATTTGTTGAAGAGACTATCCTTTCCAAATCGAGTGGCACATTTGTCAAAACCAATTTGCCACAGATGTGAGGATCTGAATTCTCAATTCGATTTCATTGGTCTGTAATCTGTCCTTGTGCCAGTGTCATGCTGTTTTGACTACTGTAGCTTTGTAGGAAGTTTTAAAATCAGGAAGTATGAGTCATCCAACTCCATTCTTCTTTTTTTTTCGTATGCTGTATGGTGGGGCCACATTTCATTCTTTTTCCATGTGAGTATCTGTTATTACAGCACCATTTGTTGAACTTGTTTATTTTTGATGGTTTCTTTGTTTGGAAAGTGCATGGGCTAGGAATCGAACCCAGGTCTCCCACATGGCAGGTGAGAATTCAACCACTGAACTACCCTCACACCCCTCCATTCTTCTTTTTAAAGGTGTCTTAGCTATTCAAGGCCCCTTACTCTTCCACATAAATTTGATGATTGGTGTGCCAGTTTGAATCTGTTATGTACCCAGAAAAGCTAAGTTCCTTAATCCTCATTCAATATTGCTGGGTGGGAGTTTTTTTTTTTATTGTTTCCACGAAGACAATCCATTCGTGGGTGGTAACTTTGCTTAGATGGCTTCCATAGAGATGTGTCTCCACCCATTCAAAGTGGGGTTGCTTACTGGAGCCCTTTAAAAGGGAACCATTTTGGAAAAATCTACAGAGCCCATGCAGCCAGAGACCTTTGGAGATGAAGAAGGAAAACGTCCCTGGGTGAGCTTCATGAAGCAAGAAGCTGGGAGAGAAAGCCAGTAGATTTCGCCATGTGCCCTTCCAGCTGAGAGAGAAACTCGAACTTCATCGGCATTTCTTGAGTGAAGGTAACCACTTCTTGGTGCCTTAATTTGGACATTTTAAAAGCCCTGCCTTAATTTGAACATTTTTATGGCCTTAGAACTTAGAAGTGTAAACTTGCAATTTAATAAATTCCCCCTTTGAAAAGTTGTTCTGTTTCTGGTATATTACATTCTGGCAGCTTGCAAACTAGAACAATTGGCTTTTCCATTTCTGCAAAGAAGGCTGTTGGACTTTTGATTACAATTGTAAATCACTTTAGAAAAAAATGGACATTTTAACTGTATTCAGCCTTCTAGTCCATGAGCATGGGCTGTACTTCCATTTAGTTACGTCTTCTTTAATTTCTTTTAGCAATGTTTTGTAGTCTTCTGAGTACAAGCCCTTTATATGCTTAGTTAACTTTATTTCTAGATATTTGATTCTTTTAGTTGCTATGTGGTTTTTTTTGTTTGTTTTATTTTTGTATGCTATATGGCGGGGTCACATTTCATTATTTTTCCACGTGAGTATCCCATTACTGCAGCACCATTCTGTTGAAGTTTTGTTTGTTTGTTTGGGAAGTGCATGGGCTGGGAATTGAACCCAGGTCTTCCGCATGGCAGACAACAATTCTACCACTGAACTACCCATGCACCCCCTAGTTGCTATGTGTTTTAGCTTGTTAAAGCTGCCAGAATGCAATATACCAGAAATGGAACAGCTTTTAAAAAGGGAATTTATTAAGTTGCAAGTTTATAGTTCTAAGGCCAAGAAAATGTCCAAATTAAGGCATCCAGGGAAAGATACCTTGACTCAAGAAAGGCTGATGGGTCTAGAACCCTCTGTCAGCTGTGAAGGCACATGGACGTCTGCTAGCTTTCTCTCCTGGCTTCTCATTTCAAAGGACTTCCCCAGGGGCATTTTCCTTCTGCATCTCCAAAACTCTCTGGCTGCATGGGCTCTGAAGTTTTTTCCAAAATGGTTCTCTCTTAAAGGACTCCAGTAAACAACCCCATCTTGAACGGGAGGAGACATTTCTATGGAAACCACCTAATCAAAAGGTCACACCCACAACTGTGTGGGTCACATCTCCATGGAAACAACTTAATCAAAAAGATCCCACCCAACAATATTGAATGAGAATTAAAGAACATGGCTTTTCTGAGGTACACAACAGTTTCAAGTCAGCACACTACACAAATTAATTTATTTCTTAATTTCCTCTTCAGATTGTTCATTACTAGTATACAGAAACACTACTGATTTTTTAATTTTTTTTCCTTTTTTTATTACAGAAGTTGTGAGGTTACAGAAAAGTCACGCATGAAATACACAAAATACAGAGTTCCTATATACCTCTTTATTATTAACACATTGCATTAGTGAGAAACATTTCTGATTTTTCCATGTTGGTCTTGTAACCTGATCCACTGCTGAATTCATTTATTAGCTCTAGTAGAGTTTCACGGAGACTATATATATAGGATCTGTCTGCACATAGGGAAAGTTTTACTTCTTCCTTTTTAATATGATTACCTTTTATTCCTTTTCTTACCCACAGCTCTCACAAGAATTTCCAGTACAATGTTGAATAACATTGGTAACAATGGACATCCTTGTCTTGTTCGTGATCTTAGAAGGAAAGTGTTCAACCTTTCACCAATTAATATGATGTTAGTTATGGGTTTTTCATATATATTCTTTACCATGTGGAGGAAGTTTCCTTCTATTCCTAGTTTTCTAAATGTTTTTTTTTAAATCAAGAAACAGTGCTGGATTTTGTCAAATGCTTTTTCTGCATCAAGTGATTTGATCTTGTTGGGTTTTCCCCCTTTTCCTCTGTTAAGGTGGTGTACGACATTAATTGATTTTCTTATGTTGAACCACCCTTTTATACCTGGGATAAATCCCACTTGATCATTGTGCATAATTCTTTTAATCTGCTGTTGGATTAAGTTTGCTAACTTTTTGTTTAGGACTTTTGTATCTCTATTCATAGTGGATAGTAGTCCATAATTTTCTTTGCTTAAGGCATCTTTATGTAGCTTTGGTATTAGGGCAATGTTGGCCTTATAGAATGATTTGGGAATTATTCCCTCCTCTTCAATTTTTTGAAAACGTTTGAGCAAGGTTGGTGTTAATTTTCCTTGTATGGCTGATAAAATTCCCTGTGAAGCCATCTGATCCTGAACTTTTTTTTCTTGGGATGTTTCTGATGACACATTCAATCTCTACTTGGTCTGCTGAGGTCTTCTATTTCTTCCTGAGTTAGTGTAAATGGTTTCCGTGTTTTAGGAATTTGTCCATTTCATCTAGGTTATCTAATTTGTTGGTAAACAGTTTCCATAGTATCTTTTTATGATCCTTTTTACTTCTTTGGGATCAGTAGTAATGTCCTCCCTTCCATTTCTGAATTTAGCTTCTCCTTTTTTTTCTCTGTGAGTCAAGTTAAAGGTTTGTCAGTATTACTGGTCTTTTCAAAGAACCGACTTCTGGTTTTGTTGAATCTCTCTATTGTTTACTTTTTATTCTCTTTCTTTTATTTCCACTCTACTCTTTGTTATTTCCTTCCTTCTGCTAGCTTTGGGATTAGTGTGCTTTTTTTTTTTCCTGGGTCTTTCAGTTGTGAGGTTAGGTCTCTCATTTGAGATCTTTCTTCTTGTTTAATGTAAGTATTCAAAGCTATAAATTTCTTTCTCAGCACTGCCTTTGCTGCATACCATAGATCTTGGTATGTTGTAGATATAATTTTCTTAAACTTAAGCTCATACCTGTAAGATCAACTGTTTTCTTTGACATCTTCTCTTCCATTTTCATACACAGTTCAACCTGAGCTGAAAGCTCAAAATATCAAGAATTCTGGAAGACTTTCTCTCTACAACATATCTAAGGATAAAGCTATTTGCGCTACTCTAATTTACTGCTAAATTCTATCTTAGATTTTACTTTAATAGTAAATACACATTTTAATTTACCAGTATATGCTGCCTAACCATTTAATTACCAGTAATATGATGCCTAATGATATTTTTTGAGTGCCTTAATATCTTTTAGCTCCATCTCTACAACAAAGCTGGAAGTTCCGCAAGCTCAGATACCATTTCCTTTGCTTTCCTAAATTTTCTATAACCTAGTGTCGTGTAAGACCTAAAAAGACTCACTTAAAAAAATCAAAACATAATACATCATAACAAAATTTACAATCAATTGAAAAAAGAGATAAATATACATCCATTTAGTGCTTATTTTTGTGTGTCACATATATGTAGGTTGGGCAGGAGGAACAGACACCTAGTAGACCCTCAATAATGCTTCATTAATCTGTAAAAAAGTAGGCTGATGTCCCCCCAAAATCTTAAAATCAAATATTTATAATCATATGTAATCTAGAAATAGTACTTATAAGCCAAAACAAATAAACTACTCATTATAAATAAAATAAAATCCTAACATCTAATTCAAGGAAAACTGAATCTAATACTGAATCCTCTCCATACTTTTTTTCTTTAATAAAACAGTTTTTTCATTAAATACTTTACTAAAAAGAAATTCATTTTAAAATTGCAATTAGATCCATCAGTGAGGAATGGACAAATAAATTGTGGTATATACACACAATGGAATATTATTCAGTCATAAAGAGTAACAAAGTACTGATACATGCTACAATTTAGATGATCCCTGAAAATCTTACACTAAGTGAAATAACCTGGAACCAAAAGGCTATATTTTATGTGACCATTTATATTAAACATCTAGGATAGGTAAATCTGGAGAGGCAAAAAGCAAATTGGTCATTCCTTGTATTGGGAGGATGGACAAATAGGGACTGGCTCCTTTATTCGAAAGGGGCTTTCTTATGAGGTGATGAAAATATTTTGGAACTAACAGAGATGGTAATTGCACAGAATTGTGAATGTGCTAAATACCATGAACTGTACACTTAAAAATGGTAAAATTTATGTGAATTATACCTCAATAAAAGTGTTAAAAATTGCAATTAGAGTAAACCAGAAAATAAGCATAAAAAAAGAATTTAAATATTTCATTATTCTATTTACTTTTCTCTGTTTTCCCTAGACAGCAAAACTACTGAAAGACTTTTTACTCAAAGCCCATCTACAAAAGTAAAAGGTACACTGTCATTTGAAAAAAAACAAATCTACTAATAAGTTAGGCAAATACGTTATTACTGGTCATAGAAACTGAGGGGTCATTTCTATATTCTATGTAAATTGTACGAATTGTGCTGAATTACAAGCATTCAAACTTTGAATGACTTATTTAAATAATTTTATTTATCTTAAATTAAAAAAAATAATTTTAATACTTTTATTAATTAACACTTATTCAATAATAATTGTAGTTTATATTTTATGCATTAAAATAATCTTGTTTCCTTTCTAATATTGCTCTACCATTTAGCTTTATTATTTTCATTGTTTATGTGATTTATGTTGGACTACATATAAACCATCATCTGTCTAAAGCCTGGATAATTTATAACATTGAATTCACAAGAACTGAATGGATAATTCAATTCTATTACCTGAAAATTACATGTAGTTTAATGATGATAACATGAAGATGCCAGCCATTTTACAAAAAATGAATCAGTCTTTACATATTTAAATTTTTCAGTGTTTAGATTATTTAATTTAAATTTTTATTTACATAATTGAAGATTCAAATGCAGTTATAAGAAATAATACAAAGAGATCCCTTGTGTACTTTGCCCAGTTTCTTCCAATGGTAGCAATGATGGATTAAATTGTGTACCCCAGTTTGGACATATTCTTTGTCTTGATCCACATTCTGGGGTTTTGTACTCACTGCAAATAAGATTTCCTCAAGCTGTTACTTCAGTTAAGGAGTGGCCCAAATGAATCAGGTTGGACTTTAATCCAGATTAGTGGAGTCCTTTATAAACAGTCAGAGGGAGAGAGAAGTCATGGGGAGAAGCCAGAAGTTGGAAGTCAAGGGAACCCAGAAGAAAAAGGAGAAGACACAGCCATGTGTATTGCCATGTGATAGAAAAGTGAAGGAATCCCAAAGATTGCCAGCCAGCCATAAAATAATAACCCCAGGAAGAAGCAAATCTAGCTTCTGCAACTGTGAGCCAATAAACTCCTGCTGTTAAGTCAACCCATTGCACGGTGTTCTAGTTTGCTAGCTGCCGGAATGCAATATACCAGAAACAGAATGGTTTTTAACAAGGGGAATTTAATAAGTTGCTAGTTTACAGTTCTAAGACTGAGAAAATGTCCCAATTAAAACAAGTCTACAGACATGTCCAATTTAAGGCATCCGGGGAAAGATACCTTGGTTCAAGAAGGCCAGTGATATTCAACATTTCTCTCTCAGCTGGAAGGGCACATGGCGAACATGGCAGTGTCTGCTGGCTTTCACGTGGCTCTATCAAAAAGGGACTCTCTCCAAAATGTTTCTTCTTTTAAAGGATTCCAGCAAGCAACTCTACCTTCAGTGGGTGGAGACACACCTCCATGGAAATCATCTAATCAAAAGTTACCACCCACAATTGGGTGGGTCACATCTTCATGGAAACAATCAAAATGCTCCTACTCAGCAATATTGAATGAGGATCAAAGGGCATGGCTTTTCTGGGGTCCACCACAGATTCGGACCAGCACACATGATATTTGTTTTAGCAGCTAGAAGACTAAAACAGTAACATTTTGCAAAACTATAGTATAATATCACAACTAGGATGCAGAGATTGATATAATCCACTAATCTTATTTAGATTTTCCCAGTTTTCCTTGTACTCATCTGTGTAGGTTCATGTATCCACCACCACAGTCAAAATCCTGAACAGTTTCATTACCACAAGGATCCCTCAATGCTAAGTGGTCAAATTTAAATAACTACCAAAAAATCTCTTTGCATGGTTTCTTAAAAAAGTGAAAAATTCAAATACTCACCCATCTGGCTAGGGCTTCTTTGATTGTTGTTGCTTTTGCCTTAAAGAAGGAGAAGAAAAAGGAGAAGAAAGTCTGTCTTTATTGGTCAATTTGTTCATTCACTCTTCATGCAATAATTATTAGCCTTAGCTTTTTCTACCATAAAAATATGAACTTCTTTCTTTGAACTTTACATAAAAGGAGGGTGTTTTAGTTTCCTGAAATCAGAATTATTTATTTAAATATTTCTCAGGGAATAAAGAAATCATTATGTAATGGCCATACACTTGACTCGTACCTGGATGACAAAAATATATATAGGTTTTGACACTTGCTATTAAATAAACCATATTTCATGAAGAAAAAAACCCACGATAACCTCAACTGATGCAGAAAATGTATTCCAGCATGTTGTCTTGATAAAAACTAGAAATAGAAGGGAACTTCTTCAACATGATATAGGACGTATATGATAAATCAACAGCTAACATCATACAGTGAAAGGCAGAAAGCTTTACCCTTACGGTCAACAACAAGAAAAGGAAAGATGTCTCTCCTTTCACTACTGCTATTTATATTTAACATCACACTGGAAGTTCTAGCCAGAGCAATTAGGCAAGAAAGAGAAATAAAAGGCAACCAAATTGGAAAGGAAGAAGTAAAACTATCTCTATTCACAGATGACATGATCCCATATATAGAAAATCCCAAAGAATCCACAACAAAGCTAACAGAGGTAATAAAAGAATTCAGCAAAGTAGAGGGGTACAAGATCAACAATCATAAATCAGTTATATCTCTATACATCAGTAATGAGCAATCTGAAAAGTAAATAAAGAAAACAATTCCATTTATAATAGCATTTCAAAAATAAAATATCTAGGAATAAATTTAACCAAGGATATGAAAAACTCATACATTGTGAATTACAAAATATTGCTGAAAGACTTAATGGAAAAGGCATCCAAACTGGAAACTAAGAAATAAAACTATGCCTGTTTGCAGATAACATAATCCAATATCTAGAAAATTCAGAAGAGTGTACAAAAAAGCTATCAGAGCTAATAGATGAATTTAACAGAGTGGTGGGGTACAAGATCAATATATAAATATCAGTGGTATGTTCATTTCCTGGACCATGCATCCCCCCAACCCCCCAAAATATGCATCAGTAGTATTTCTATACACCAGCAGTGGACAATCTGAAAGTGAATTGTGAAAACAATTCCATTTAAAATAGCAACTAAAACAATAAGATTTCCAGAAATAAATTTAACCAAGGATGTAAAGGATTTATAGGTGGAAAACTATAAATCATTACTGGAAGAAATTAAAGAAGATCTAAATAAATGGAAATTAACACCACCCAAAACCAATTTACAGATTCAACACAATCCCAATGAAAATTCCAGCAGCATTTTGCAGAAATGGAAAAGCTAGTCCTCAAATTTATAAGGAATTACAAAGGGCCTTGAATAGCCACAACAATCTTGAAAAAAGAAGAACAAAGTTGGAGACTCACACTTTCTGATTTCTAAATTTATTACAAAGCTACAGTATTCAAAACAGTATGGTACTGGTTTAAGGACAGATACACAAGCCACTGGAATAGAATTGAGAGTTCAGAGATAAAGCTTCACGTATATGGCCAACTGATTTTCAACAAGGTTGCCAAGTTCACTCATGGGGAAAATGCTGGGAAAACTGGATATCTACATACAATAAATAAATAAATAAAATAAAAGAAACAAAGTGAACTCCTATCTCATACCATATATAAAAATTAACTCAAAATGCATTAAAATAATAAAACTCTTAGGAAAAAACACAGGGGAAAATCTTCAGGATCTTGTATTAGGCAGTGGGTTATTACATGTGTCACCAAAGATATGAGCAACAAAAGAAAAAATACATAAATACATAAAAATACATGCCATCAAAATTAAAAATTTTTGTGCATCAAAGGATATTATCAAGAAAGTGGAAAGAACCTATCCAATGGGAGAGAATATTTGGAAATCATATATCTGATAAGACTTTTAATATCCAGAACATATAGAGAAATGCTACAATTCAACAACAAAAAGACAACCCAATTTAAAAATGGGCAAAGGATATGAATAGACATTTCCTCAAAGAAGATATACAAATGGATAATAAGCACATGAAAAGATGTTGTTCAACATCACTACTTACTAAGGAAATGTAAATCAAAACCAAAATGAGATACCACTTCATAACCACTACAACGGCTATTTTTTTTAAATGGAACATAAGTATTGAAGAGGATGCAGAAAAGTAGGAACCCTGTGGGGATATAAAGTGGTACAGTTACTGTGAAAAACTGTTTGGCAGTTCCTCAAAAAGTTAAACATAAAATTACCATATGACCCAGAAATTATCTTCTAGGTATATACCCAAACAATTGAGAACAGGGAATCAAACAGATACTTGTATGCAATCAAAAGGAAGAAACAATTATTTTAAAAAAAAGTAAAAGAAAGGAAGAAACAACCCAAGTGTCCATCAAAAGATGAATGGAAAAACAAAATGTGTTATATACATACAATGAAATATTGAATAAAGTTCTGATATATATTGCAATATAGATGAACATTGATAAAACTAAGTGAAAGAAGCCAAGCACAAAAAGACAAATATTGTATGATTCCACTTATACAAAATATCTAGAATAAGCAAATTCATATATAGAGAAAGTATATTAGAGGTTTCCAGGGTCTGGGAAGAGAGGGAATGAGAAGTTATTACTAAATGGGTACAGAGTTTCTGTGCGAGGTGATGAAAAAGTGGTGGATAGTGTTGATAATAGGACAACATTGTAAATGTACTAATGCCACTGAATTATACACTTAATAAAGGTTAAAATCGCAAGTTTTCTCTTACATTTACGTTACTACAATAAAACAAATTAAAAAATAAAGTGAGGAAGGTAAAAAAAATAATACAGGGAAGATTTTATATATATATATATGTATACACACATACACACATTTCATTGACTCTAAGATGTAAGCCTTTTCTACTTCATAAAATTACTGAAATTTGGACGTATCTTACAATAAAAAATAATATACTACTGCTGTGGGCCTGGTGGCAGCGGTGAAATTTTAGAAAATTATTAGCCAATTTGTTTCATATGCATATATATTTTTAATTATTTATTTTTATCGATATATATTATATATTCACATACCATGTAATCATCCAAAGTGTATGACCAATGGTCTACAATATCATCATATAGCTGTGCATTTGTCATCACAATAACTTTTCTTTTTTTGTGAAAAATAACACATACACAAAAAAGCAATAAATTTCAAAGTACAGTGCAACAATTAGTTGTAGAACAGATTTCAGAGTTGGTCTGGGTTATAATTCCACCATTTTAGGTTTTTACTTCTAGTTGCTCTAAGAAACTGGAGACTAAAAGAAATATCAACATAATGATTCAACAATCATACTCATTTGTTAAACTCTACTTTCTCTGTATAACTCCATCATTAACTTTGAGCTTTCTCCTACTCTTTAGGGGACTATGCGTAATATAACTTTTTCATATTGGATGAGGCTGCTGATAATATGAGATAAGGGGGTGGAGCCAGTTGATGTTCTGGAGAGGCTAGCCCCTCTGCATTTCAGGACTTATCTGGTCCAGGGAGCCATCTGGAGGTTGTAGGTTTCTGGAAAGTTATCCTAGTGCATGGAAACTTTGTAGAACCTTATATAACAATGTTGGTGTTTTTTAGGATTGGTAGGAATGGTTTTGGTTGTGGTTTGGCAAGTTATGTCAGGTAGCAATGTCCAACTGAAGCTTGCGTAAGAGTGACCTCCAGAGTAGCCTCTTGACTTTATTCAAACTTTCCCAGCCACTGATACCTTATTTGTTACACTTCTTTTCCCCTTTGGTCAGGATGGCATTGTTGATACCCCAGTGCCAGTGCTAGGCTCATCCCTGGGAGTCATCTCCCACGCCTACCTTCTTTGTATAACTCCACCATCACCTTCGGTTTTTCTATTCCATGCTTTAGGGGTATTTGGGCTATGGGCATTCTAACTTTTTCATGTTGGAAGGGGCTGTCAATAATATGGAGTAGGAAGATGGAACTACCTGGGCCTAGAAGGCTGGACCCACTTGGTTTCAGGACTTATCTGGTCTAGGGACCCATCTGGAGGTTGTAGGTTTCTAGAAAGCTACCCTAGTGAAATCTAATCATATATTGCCCTGGATGTTCTCCAGGATTGGTTGGAATGGTTTTGGTTGGGGTTTGGCAAGTTATTATAGGTAGCAATGTCTAACTAAAGCATAAGAGTGACCTCCAGAATAGCCTCTCAACTCTATTTGAACTCTCAGCCACTGACACCTTATTTGTTACACTTATTTTCCCCCTTTTGGTCAGGATGGCATTATTTGGGTGCCCCTAATGTTTGACACAGTATCAGGAGTTTCTTATTTTTGGCAAGGGATTTTGCCAATACTTTTTGATTATCTGTTTAATAAACTCTGGGATGTATCCAAGCATTATATTAAGCTATACAGGATTAAAAGTCCTCAATGTTATTCGGTGCTGTCTGTGTTTGGATTGCTTGAATGATCTATCCAGACAAGGTGAGTTAAATAATGCATTACAGAAAATTTAGGTTCTGGACAAAATAACCTTTCTTTCTTTGGTCTCAAAGAGCAGATAAGGTTTTAAAATATAGACAATGTCTTCCTTACCCCTGTATTCTGAATTATGTTAATCCTGACCTGATTGGCTTTATTCTTATTTCTAATACCAGGTTATAGATAAATAAACAGCCTCTCAAAATTCAGAAATAACAATACCACTCTGGACTAAATGTGACTGTTATTAGAGCTTACAATCTAGACCACTGTTTTCTTATAAGTATTTTCTAAAGACCATACAATATTTGCTCTCTTGTTTCTGGTTTATTTTGCATCACCAAATGTTCCACAGGTTCATTCACAATGTTGTATGCCTCACGCTTCTTTTTGTTGTAGCACAATATTCCATCATATGTATACACCATTGTTTGCCACTGTACTTCTCAGACAGTACATCTTTCAGCCACTTCCATCAGGTATAATGTCGTCAGCAATCCATCCACACTCTCAATTTTAGATAATTTCATTGCTCCCAAGAGAACGATAACCAATAAACACACCCTCACCAAACAGAAAATCCTAACCTCCTCTTAACTCTTGTCCCTCCCCCCATAATTTACCCCTGCTATTGCTGTTGTACTGTTGATGTTTTCCTGTTAAACAGAGCCCATAGCATGCAATAGCATTTTCCTCCTATACCCTGAACTTATACACTCTTTGTACAAGAATCATACCTTTGAAGAAGTTCTTGCAAGAACATATTTATATTTGTAGTCTTAATCAGTGGGACACATGGGGCTATATAGCCCCTCTCAATCATGTTCACCTTCAATATGGTAATATTACTTATAGACCTACTAGTGAACTCCTTCACTTCTCCCTATTTCCTTACATTTAAGTTCAACCTCATTAGCTAACCGTTCACTCACCTCTAGCTTCCTTATATCTCTAGATCCCCTATATTCTGTATTATTAGCCTCTGATTTTACCTTTACCATGGTCATAAAAGTGGAATCATACAGCATCTATCCTTTTGTGCATGGCTTATTTCATTGAGCATTAATGTCCTCAAGGCTCATCCATATTGCTATTTAATTTTACTGCTGCATAATATTCCATTGTATGTATATACCACATTTTGTTAATCCATTTGTCTATTGATGGGCACTTGGATTGTTTCCATCTTTTGGTGATTGTGAATAATGCTGCTATGAGCATCCGTATGAAAATATCTGTTTGTGTCACTGCTTTCAGCTCTTCTGGGTACATACCAAGTAATGGTATTGTCAGGTCATAGGGCAACTCGATATTTAGCTTCCTAAGGAACCGCCAAACATCCTTCCGTAGTGTCTGTACCATTATACATTCCCACCAGCAATGCATAAGTGTTCCAATTTCTCCACATCCTCTTCAACATTTGTATCTTCCTGTTTGTTTAATAGCATCCATTCTTATAGGTGTGAGGTGGTATCTCATTGTAGCTTGATCTGCATTTTCCTTATGGCAAATGAAAATGAGCATCTTTTTATGCTTTATAGCTATCTCATATACGTGTATTTTTCAATGTTTGAAAAGGATGACAAATGATAAAAATCAATAAGCCCAAATTCATCTAAAAAAGCTCTATCAATAAGCATAAAATAAAAATAAAAATTCTAAGTGATTTAAAGTGTGTCATAGTTTAATTCCAATTTATTTTTCTTGCTTAATGGAAAATAAAAAATGGTGCACCTTAGATTCAATTTAATACAAAATTTAAGACTTTAAAGATGAAAAAAGGAAGACATTCTTTTTTTTTTGTATGCTGTATGGCAAGGGTCATATTTCATTCTTCATCCCCTTATTGCAGCACCATTTATTGAATTTTTTTGTTTGGTTGGTTTTGCATTTGTTTGTTTGTTTGTTTGGGAAGTGCATGGGCTGGGCATCAAACCTGGATCTCCCACATTGCAGGCAAGAATTCTAACACTGAACTACTCTTGCACCCCAGACATTATTAATAAATTATTGCTGGAGCTCATTTGTTTTTTGTTTTTTTTTTTAAAGAGGAACCCCAAATAATAAAAGCTTAAAAGTACACGACATTATGTCTAGAAGGTAAAGTCAAACTAATGAATAATCCTGCAATTATATGGATTATTATATATTTTATAGAAATTATAAAATTAATAAAAATAATGAAACAAAGTTTGAGGAATACAGTACTAAGAAGAAAACAAACTTTAAATACATTTATTAGAAATAAAAAAAAATGGAAAACAAATGAGCTAAGCATTCAAGAAATTTGAAAAAGTACATCATTGCAAACCCAAAGAAAGACAGGAAGAAATACAAATGAAAACAATGAAAAACAGAATGGGGTGGGGGTAGGGGAGATTAACAATACTAAAAACTGGTTCTTAAATCTCTGGTAAGCCTGATTGAGGAAGAAAAAAAAAACAGAACAAAAGAGAAGATACAAATTAAAAATATAAAATGGATAAGGGGAAGAAACTACAGATATCACAGATATTTTTAAAAATAAATGATATAATTAATCTTCAAACCTAGACAAGGCATACATTTCTAGAAAAAAACCACAAAATCACCAAAACTTTCACAAGAAGAATCAGATCATTTGAACAGACAAATAACTATTCAAAATTTTAAATGATAATCAAGTGCCCTTACCTCCTTTAAATCTCCAAGCCTAGATAGTTTTACAAGCGACCTTTATTAAGCTTTCAAGAAATAAATATTCCATTATAGAAGCTGTTTCAGAAACCAGAAAAAGAGAGGAAACTGCCAACTCATTTTATGAGGTTAGGGTAACCTTGATTCCATAACCAGATAGAGTCCTTTTTACTTCTCAACATAGATTTGAAAATCCTAGATACAATATTAGATTTCCAAAGCCAATTGTGTATGAGGATAATTATGAAGAATGTTTTATACTAGGAACATAATAGATTAACAGATTAATGAAAAAATTGTTTATTTCAATAAATACAGAAAAATCATTTGACAAAGTTCTACATCTACTGATAATAAAAGCCCAAGCTAAGAGTAGAAGGGAAATTACTTACTTGATAATAGCTACATATCAAAATCTATAACAAACATCAGACTTAATGGAGACATTCATTTATCTCAGCAAATGTTTATTGAGTATCAACTATGTATCAAGCATTTTTCGATGTGCTTAGAATATATCAATGAACAAAACAAAGATCCCTGCCTTCATGGAGCTTATATCTATTAAAGGAAAACAGACTGTAACAATATATATAATAACTAAGTATATTATATAATACATTAAAGATGAAAAGTACTAAGAAAAAAGAAAATGAGTGTGGTAAGGGATATCAGGATGTGTCAAGAATGTTTATTTTAAATATTTAAAATAAGGTCATCAGGGTGGGCATAATTGGGAAACTAATAAGCATTCCCTTTAATATCTAAATCACATGAAAGACGCCCACTGTCACTGCTTCTGTTTAACATGGTACAAGAGAACTTCATCAGTGCTATAAAGAAATACAAATTGCAATGTTAAAGGGAGGAAACAAAACTGTCATTATGTCTAGATGATCATCTATATAGAAAACCCAATAGAATAAACTGACAAACATTGGAACAAATGGAGGTCGGCAAGTGAAGATCACCACTAAAAAATTTAACAGAAAGTGTGGGAGAAGACCAACAAAGGATTACAATCTAGAATATACAAGGAACTCTTGAAAATCAAAAACAAAAAGAAATGTGGAAAAGCTGGTAAAAAATATAGACAATTCACAGAAAATGAAATACAAATGACTAATAAGAATATCAAGAGGTGTTCAAACTCACTGATAAATAAATGAAAAGTAAAACAATGGGATACTAAAATGTATCTCTCAGACTAGCTATAGGTAGAAAGTTGGTTAGAATGTTGAGAAATGGGAACTCATGCTTGCTGGATGAAGTAAAAACTAATAGAGCATTCTGAAAAGCAGTCTGACAGAATCTAGGGAAATTAAGTATGCATAAATTCTATGACCCAGCAATCTTATTCCTGGGTATATTTCCCAGAGAATCCTTATGCTGGTCCATAAGAAGACAATACAAGAGTACTTTCACAACATTTTGGAAATAGGGAGTTGGAAGCAATCTAGCTGTCTATTCTGATAATATAAAATTGACATAAGATCACTGGTTCCCTTATATATAGCAGGAGTCTCAAGGACCAAGAGGACATTATGATGGCTAAAGCTGGCCAGATTAGGACAGAGCCTACATAAAGAATAAAACTTCTACTCAGCTCCAGACACCTGTTGGCAGGAGGTATCTGGGAAGATGAGTTACCCTAATTCCACATTTCTTCAATTATAAAAACTCCATTAGTTGTAACATCCCTATTTTATGAACCATTAAAAAAGAAAAGATGCTAATTATAATTGCATGGCATCATCATCATTCAGTAATATTAAAATGTGAAAAAGGTGCCTGATAATGAAATATGCTGTTTCTGATTTTTCAGAAAAGCCAGATGTCTGGGTTTTAGTGCGAAATATGCTAATTCAAAACTAATTTAAAAATGTCAAAACTCTACATGGGCCAGAAAAAAAAAAGTATCCTGGAGGGTTCCAGGACTACCAGTTGCAACCTCTGCTAGATTCATTTAATTACTGGTTCAAATTTCCTATTTGAAGATTTTTGATAATCTCCATGCTTCATATCTTCACAATTATTTAAGGCTAATTCTTTCTTCCCCTGAATGTAAACATAGGTTCCAGAACGTTTTACTTCCCTTGCCAGTGGTTTACACCTAAATGCCTGTGGAATAAAGTAAGGAAGGCAGGGTAAAAACTACTTTTAAAAGAGTGGTATTTCATCTTAACCACAAGAGTTATGAGTGCGACATGACTTCCTTATCATTTCAATCTCCTGGGCTCAATTTCTGTCCACTTAAATTTAGCATTGGAATCACAAAAAAGTAGGCAACTAATCACACTTATTCTACATAAAAATCTCTGCCGGCAAGACAATCACATATTTTGCTAAATAGCTTTGGGTAGGTCTGTAAACAATCAACAACATCCCTTTTCAAACTACTAGTTGGAACTACCAAGTATGTAAGCAAGACAGTAAACACTGTGAGTAGAAGTTGAGAGGAGCATCACTAGGTAAAATCATTTCTTCATAAAGAGCTTTGATTAGATAGACTACTGACAGATTTCAAACCTAAGGCGAGGCATTTCTCAAAGTTCTCCAATTTTAGAATCACATGAGAAGCACTGCCGAAATGTAAATTCCTGAATCATCAACCTCGCCGCCCCTCAATGAATATTAAAAATTCATACTCTGTATTCATACTTAGTATTTGAGAAACACTGCCCTAATATATTCTATCAGAGTGGGTTTCACAGTATTACCTAATAATAACTGAGAGCACTGTCATTCCAAGAGCAATGTGGGTATATCACAGATGAAGAATACAGCTGCAACGGTTATTACACAAACCCCTCGCGTAAACAGGGACCCTTCTCCACCCTCATCTCTCCAGAGGGAGAATTCCCAACCCAGTGCACTCTTTTTCGAGAATTTCGTGCGCGTAGGCCAGAGTCCCTCCACCCTAACCCAATCTCCAAACCACTCCAGACCACCCTCTGTCCAGCCCACCCGAAGCCTGGGCTTCTCTTTAGTCTCGGGCCTCCGATTCCCAATAAGCTAGCGTCCGCTCGCGGCTCCCTTCCGCTGTTGGCCGACCCCCGACCCTCAACACTCCAAGTTACCCTTTTCCACTCCCAATCTCCTCCCAGCTTCGGCTACGAGGCCGGGAGGGTACTCACCATTCCGGCGGTTGCTACTGTCACTGCTCCGGTTGCTAGGGCCCTCCGCGGTCAGTGCGCCTGCGCACTGCTCAGAGTCCGCCGCAGATCCATACCCCGGCAGCGGTCCCGTCTCTTCGCCCTTAGGGTAGCGCGAGCGAGGCATTGTGGGATGGCGCTCCGCCCGCTCCGGTCCTCCCGCTGGCGCGTGAGTGGCAGGCGTACGACCTCCGTGTAGCCTCAAGGGGCGGGGAGCGAACTTAATCGCACTGAATAGTCCTGAAAAGTGTTTTTCCCCTGTAAAACCAGATTCAGCTAAACTGTAGCCTCGCGCCAGTTTTTCCCATCCCTAAAATTTAAAACTTTGAAATTGCCCTTTCCATAAAAGAAATTTTAATTTCCTTCCCCTTCAGAATGTCTTTCCTATCCATGTCCGGGGGAGAATAAACTTCCTGTGACGATTCACCTCACCTTCCGACTGAAGATGTGCAGCGCTAAACTCTCCTGAAGTTCTTAGGTTTTTTTCCCTCGGCCCCTCCGGGGAGTCAAAGACGCCAGAAAGTTCAGTTCCATATTTAATATTTATTAGAAAATGTTGTTTTTATATAACTAAGATGTCTTTTCCCTCCACCTATCAAGTTAGCCGGAAATTGTTGAAATATTCAAAGATGCTAAGGATATAGAGAAACGGGGGTGCACAACTTGAATGCCCCTTTAATTGATACAGCCTTTCTGGAGACCTGTGGCAATATGTATTAAATGCTTCAAAAACTTTTGCATCCCTTGAGACTTCTAGGAGGTCGTCCTGAAGAGATAATTGGACAGTTGCACAGAGATAAATGCGCAAAGATTTAATAGCCAAAAAACAAACAAACCAACCCCACAAACAAAAAACACCCAAATACCAATAAAAGGGAGTTGGTTAGTATTATTGACCATCCAAACAATGAAATAGCCTCCCAGTAAAAAAAATGATGCTGAAATGCATCTATTAACATGCAAAGACAGTTACGATGAATTTAGTAAAAATGCAAGTTACCAAACAAAATAGTTGGTATGATCCTTTTAAAAAAATTATACACATACCAGTGGCTGAGAGAGTTCAAATAGAGTAGAGAGGCAACTCTAGAGATCACTCTTAGGCAAGCTTCAGTTAAACATCGCTACCTACCCTAACTTGCCAAACCCGACTAAAATCATTCCAGCCAATCCTAAAGCACATCTAGGGCATCATATAATACTCTACACGGGTTCCGTGCAGTAGAGAAGCATTCCAGAAATCTACAACATTTTTCCCTAGACCAGATAAGTCCTGAAATGCAGAAGGGCCAGCCTCTCCAGAACATCAACTAGTACCAGCCCCCTATCCCATATTATCAACAGCCCCTTCCAACATGAAACAGTTAGAATGGGCATAGCCCAAATACCCCTGAAGAGTAGGAGAAAGCTCAAAGGATGGTAGAATTACACAGAGAAGGTAGAGTTTAACAAATGTGTATGTTTGCTGAAACATTAAATTGATATTTCTTTTAGTCTCTAGTATCTTAGAGCAACTAGAAGTTAAAAAACTAAAATGGTGGAATTTTAACCCATACCAAACTCTGAAATCTCTTCTAGAACTGATTGTTGAGATGTGCTTTGAAATTTATAATTTTTTTTGTACATATGCTATTTTTCACAAAAAAGAAAAAAAAAATTCTCTTAGCCTCCGGCGTTTTGGAGCAGCTAGATGGAAAAATCTGAAATAGTGGAATGGTAACCCACAACAAACTCTGAAATCTGTTCTGTATCTACTTACTGAAGTGTATTTTGAAAATCATTGCTTTTTTTCCCTTTTCTTTGTATATATGTTATATTTAACAATACAAAAACGTTTAAAAACTATACACAGCACACACACACATATATAAACATATATGGAAGGATATTATGAGAGTTTATGTTCATTTTGCTAGTTTATTTTCTTTCGCTCTATAATGTGGATATTTTAATAGCTGAAATAAATTTCATGTTGAAAAAGTTATGTCATTAAAATCACATTTTAAAAAATAGAAAAAGCAAATGTTTATTAAAAATAAAAAATGTATATTCATAACATATCCAATTTTTGTTCTTTCAGTACTTTTCAGAAGACCTCCACATCTTCCCACCTCTCATAACTAGAATTCTTCCTTGCCTGATAAAACCCCTACCAGTTTTGTTGAGGTAGCTGTAATAAAAATCTAATCCTCAAACATATTTGATAAACCAGAAGAGTATTTCTTTTACTCAAAAGTATAAATTATACCATACAGAATTGGTATTAATGGTGAAATATCATTGATAAATCCATGTTATCTTCAGACCAGTTACTTCTACTTCCTCATGGTCATTGAAATGGTAAACTTTGACCATGAATATGTTTTATTACCACTATATAAACTGTATGTCATCAGAAATTTACTTGTCTCTGAAAATTAATTCACAGCATCTTGGGACATTTTCCATCAAGTACATTTTGAGTTTCAGATTCTCAAAGGTTAAAAACATTCATAGAATGACTAATTATATATGTAGAATGGAATGATCGTATGGTAAGAATGTTTGTTTGCTATGTTTTAAAAAAATTTAAAAAATAATAAAAAAAGAAAAACTTTCTTCACACAAACGAAAAAATTCACAGAGGAAAAAAAATAATTATATATATATAGCTTAAGTCCTTTTCTTGTTCTTTTAAAACCTGAAAAAAGACAAAGTCCTTTTTCAGTGCTTTTAAATTCTGCAAAATGACAAAATAGATTTAAAAAACCAATCTTCATAAAATATGGCTTTGGGTCCACTTGCTGCTATTGTAGGTCTGGGAAAAAGAAAGTTGAGTGAAAGATTTAAAAAAACTGCTTAAATGGTTTCCTAAAATTCAGAGGATCTAGCAGGCGTCTTAAAAGAATAGATAAGATAGTGTTAAATAATAGAATACAGAATCACACGATGTTGAGAAATCTTTAATTTTTAAACAAGAATATGGAGTGAAGAAAATTTAATTGTCACATTTACCAGATGACTAGAAGATTGAGCAAAATTGTTATATATCTTAAAATAAATAAAACAATTCAAAAGAATTTAAGCCCTAGGAGAGCCACCATTCTCAAGGTTATTTACACAATTAAGAATAATCATTGTATCAAATTTCAACAATTTCCTAAGTTATGATTTTCATTAGAATTATATAATAAAAAGCCAGCTTCACCTCTCACCTTGTTTTTGGTCTAAAAATGAACCTCTTAAAAATCTTACATGAATAGCCCAAATATCAGGAGGTAGTGTGTGTGTGTGTACATCTACATATATTTTATTTTATATATACACACTTTTTTGTTGATGCTAATACTTTGAAACTCATATTCAATTTTAAAAATAATGTTAATTTAAGGAAAGAAAACCTAATTATTCTACAAATGACAATATTTTATCATCTGCCAAGAAGAGTCCAATATATAGTTTTGAGAACAAGGTCCACTCATCAACCCAAACCAAAGGCTAATAATTGACACCTTAATGTTTCCCCTCAACTGTGTTAAAAAAAGAACAAACTAAACTAAAACTAAATTATGATGACCAGAACTTTTTCATTTTTAATTTTTTTTTAACTGTGAAATACAACATACATACAAAAAACCAATAAATTCCAAGTACACTTCAACAAACAGCCACAGAACAGATCCCAAAATTTGGCATGGGCTACAGCTCCAGATTCCCTCCTCCTCTAGCTGCTCCAAGACACCGGGGACCAACAGAAACATTAATACAGAAACATTAATACAATGATTCAGCAGTCACATCAACCAGTCAAACTCCATTCTCTCTACCACACTCCCTTCTCCATCCTTAAATAACATATACATTAAAGCAACAGATTTCAAAGTACATCGCAACAACTAGTTGTAAAACAACCCCCAGAGCCTGGTATGCGTCACAACCCCACAATCCTAGGCCCTTACCTCTAGCTACTCTAGGGCACCAGAGGCGAAAAGAAACATCAGTGGTAATGATTCAGTACTCATACTCATCTGTCAAACCCAACACACCTCCTTCACATTCTCCAGTAGTACTCTAATCTTTTCATGCTGGAAGCGGCTGTCGACACTATGGGATGGGGGGATGAACCTGTGGATGCCCTGGAAGGGCTGGCCCCTCTGCACCCCAGGACCCGCCTGGAGGCTGCAGGTCTTGGAATGTTACGCCAGTGCACGGAACCTCTCCAGAATCCCGTGCAATGCCCTAGGCACTCTCCAGGATTGGCAGGAATGGCTCTGACCAGGCCAGCAAGTTATGCTAGGCAGCAATGGCTAACTGAAGCATGTGCAAGAGCGACCCCCAGTGTAGCCTCCAGGCACCACGCAACTCTCCCAGCCACCGACTCCCCACAGGTTACACTTTCTTTCCCCACCTTTGTCAGGATGGCAGTCATCCCCAGGGGCCAACCCCACACTGCCAGGGAGATTCTCATCCCCGGATGTCATGTCCCACGTAGGATGAGGACCAGAACTTTTAACATCTTCCATTTCTACACATAGTTTGAAAATTTACAATTAGAACGTAGAGCTTCAGCTAAGATTATTTGAGTAAATTAAGGCTCATCCACAGATTATAATTAAGATTTCGATGGAGGAGTTAGAGGGTGGAAGGCATGGACTCTGACTGGTCTACATGTGTAATTATCAGTTTGGTCCTAGAATCTGCCTGTTTTTTAAATGTAGTTTTTAAACAAGGTGTAAAGAAAATGTTTTAAAGTATGGCTTTAGTGATTAGGGAACTGTAGAGAATCAAAGCAAGTATTTTTCAGTAATTGGTTGCTGTTTTTAAGGTATCTTAGAGTTTCAAGATTTTCCTAAAAATCTTGGAAAGAGTAGCAACTAAAAAAAAAACAAAACAAAATCAGATTAACAGCTGAAAGAATTCTATGACCTCACTTTATCACCAACTAGTCTGGGTCATCTTGTTAGAATTCATCTAGCCTCTGACTAGTATAAATCATCATTAACCAATGTTTCCTCATCATAAATCCAAGGGCCTATATTCATGTATTCATCCCTATTTAAAATATTTTTAAAACTTTTGGGACAGA
>PVIY010015500.1:28013-53814 GCA_004026745.1 Myrmecophaga tridactyla | reverse complement strand
AGAAATCCTATGTTCTGTCTCTCGAAATCTACCATTGTAGGTTTCCATTGTTTTTTTCATCTCTTCTACTGTGTCTTTCATTCCCATAAGTTCTGTGGTTTGTTTTTTCAGACTTTCAGTTTCTTCTTTTTGTTCTTTCCTTGCCTTCTTTATATCCTCCCTCAATTCATTGATTTGGTTTTTGATGAGGTTTTCCATGTGTGTTCGTACATTCTGAATTAATTGTTTCAGCTCCTGTATGTCATTTGAATTGTTGGTTTGTTCCTTTGACTGGGCCATATCTTCAATTTTCAAATTACCAAGCCCTGGTGTTTGAATTCCTTGATGGAGGGATTCCACCTGGGTGGGGCTTCACCCCTCCCCTGGGGAATGCACAAGCTCCAAATAAGCCCCCAAAAGAGCACACTTCTGCCTGTGCCTGGGGCAGTTGCAGCCTGAAAAGTCCTGCTGCTTTATCCAGAGGCAGTCAAGCCTTTGTAGATACACAGCCACAAAAACCTCTGTTTCCTTCTTTTTTTTCCCCCCTTTTTCTGTCAGTCCTGCCCCCTTGGCACGGGGGCAAAAATGAGCAACCTCCACTTTGATCAGGTTCACCTAAGCTGGGGGCCTATTTTTACTAGTCAGAATTTGTTAATTAGTTCCACAATTGGCGTTTGATTGTGCCCAGTCCCTGCTGCTGGTAAAGTCCTTTCCTTTCCCCTCTGGGAAGCGGTCTGTGGGGGAAGGGCGCTGGCCGCCACAGCTTTGGGAACTCACGATTCTGGGGAGTGCTGGCAGCCGGTCCAGCTGGTCCAGACTGGGGTACGCTGTGTGTCTGGTCACTATCGTGGCTCCGGGAGCTGTTCTGTACTGTTTCTTGTTATTTAGTAGTTGTTCTGGAGGACGAACTAAAATGCGCACGTTGTTAAGCCGCCATCTTGACCCCTTTTACTTTCTTGACAAAGTCCTTTGATGCACAAAAGTGTTTAATTTTGAGGAGTTCCCATTTATCTGTTTATTCTTCAGGGCTCCTGCTTTGGCTGTAAGGTCTCGGAAACTGTCTTCTATTACAAGTTTTATAAGATATTTCCCTACATTTTCTTCTAAAAGTTTCATGGTCTTATCTCTAATGTTTAGGTGTTTGATTCATTTTGAGTTAATTTTTGTATAGGGTGTGAAATATGGATCCCCTTTCATTCTTTTACATTTGGATATCTAGTTCTCCAAGCACAATTTATTGAAGAAGCTGCTCTGTCCCAGGTGGGTTGAATTGACCACTTATCAATGATCAGTTGTTCATATGAGAGGGTTTATGTGACCACTCTGTTCTATTCCATTGTTCAGTATATCTATTTTTATGCCTGTACCATGTTGTTTTGACCACTGTAGCTTCATAATATGCTTTAAAGTCAGATAGTGTGAGACTCTACTTCATTTTTCTTTCTCAAGATATTTTTAGCTCTTCTGGGCACCTTTCTCTTCCAAATAAATTTTGTTATTGGTTTTTCTATTTCTGCAAAGTAAGTTGTTGGGATTTTAATTGGTATTGCATTGAATCTATAAATCATTTTGGGTAGAATTGATACCTTTTTAAAAAAATTTTTATTAATAAAACCAACATACAATATGAACATTCTTTTTTCCATCACTTAGTTGTATATTCATCATCATGATCATTTCTTAGTACGTTTGCATCAATTCAGAAAAAGAAAAAGAAAACAGAAAAAAATTCATACATAGCATACCCCTCACTCCTCCCTTTCATTGATCACTAGCATTTCAATCTACTAAATTTATTTAACGTTTTTTCCCCCCTATTATTTATTTATTTTTAGTCCATATGTTTTTCTCATCTGTCCATAAGGTAGATAAAAGAAGCATCAGACACGAAGTTTTCACAGTCACACAGTCACATTGCTAAAGCTTTATCATTATACAATCATTTTCAAGAAACATGGCTACTGGAACACAGCTCTACGTTTTCAGGCAGTTTCCTACAGCTTCTCTTTTATACCTTAACTAAAAAGGTAATATCTATTTAATGTGTAAGAATAACCTCCAGTATAACCTCTCGACTCTGTTTGGAGTCTCTCAGCCATTGACACTTTATTTTGTTTCATTTCACTATTCCCCCTTTTGGTCAAGAAGGTTTTCTCAATCCCCTGGTGCTAAGTCTCAGCTCATTCTAGGATTTCTGTCCCACATTGCCAGAAAAGTCCACATCCCTGGGAGTCATGTCCCATGTAGAGAGGGGGAGGACAGTGAGGTTGCTTGTTGTGTTGACTGAGAGAGAGAGGCCACATCTGAGCAACAAAAGAGGTTCTTTTGGGGGTGACTCTTACGCCTAATTTTAAGTAGGCTTAGCCTTTCCTTTGCGGGGTTAAGTTTCATATGAACAACCCCCAAGATTGTGGGCTCAGCCTGTTGCTTTAGTTGTCCCCACTGCTTGTGAGAATATCAAGAATTCTCCACTTGGGGAAGTTGAATTTTGTCCCTTTCTTACCATTCCCCAAGGGGATTTTGCACATACTTTTTTATAGAATTGATATCTTCACTGCATTTAATTTTCCAATCCATGAACATGGTATGTTCTTCCATTTATTTGGTCTTCCATGATTTCTTTTGGCAATTTCTTAATACTTTTCTGTGCATAGGTCTTTTGTATCCTTAGTTAAATTTATTCCTAAATATTTGATTTATTTGGTTGCTATTGTAAGTGGATTTTTTTCTTGATTTCCTCGATTTCCTCCTCAGATTGCTCATTACTAGTGTATAGAAACTCTACTGATTTGGGGGTGTTGCTTCTGTACCCTGCCACTTTGCTCTATTCATTTACTAGCTCTAGTAGCTTTGCTAGGTTTTTCGGGATTTTCAACGTATGGTATCACATCATCTGCAAATAGTGAGAGTTTTACTTCTTCCTTTCCAATTTGGATGCCTCTTATTTCTTTTTCTTGTCTAAAATTGCTCTGGCTAGAACTTCCAGCACAATGTTGAATAACAGTGGTGAGAGTGGATGTTCTTATCTTGTTCCTGATCTTAGAAGGAAAGCTTTTAGTCTTTCCCCATTGAGAATGAAGGTAACTGTGTTTTTTTTCATGTATTCCCTTTATCTTGTTGAAGAAATTCCCTTCTATTCCTATCCTTTGAAGTGTTTTCATCAAGAAAGGTTGCTCAGTTTTGTAAAATTCCTTTTCTGCATCAACTGAGATGATCATTTAATTTTTCTGCTTTGATTTGTTGATATGGGGTATTACATTAATTGATTTTCTTATTTTGGACCAGACTTGCATACCTGGAATAAACCTGACTTGGTCATAGTGTATAATTTTTGTAACGTGCTGCTGGATTTGATTTGCAGGTATTTTGTTGAAGATTTTGCATCTATCTTCATTAATAAGCGATGGGAAATTTTCAGTGATTATTTCCTCCATAATCTTTCTCCTCCTTTTGTCTTCTCTTCTGTTTCTATATAATCACAATACATATATTCATACACTTCATGTTGTCATTGAATTCCCTGAGAACTTACTCATATTTTTCCATTTTTTCCTTATATATTCTTTTGTGTGTCAGATTTCAGATGTTCAGTCCTCTAGTTCATTAATCCTTTCTTCTACCTCTTCAAATGTATTGTGTTGGTTTCTGTTCTTTTTTTCATCTCTTCTATTTTGCCTCTCATTCCTGTAAGCTCTGTGATTTGTTTTTTCAAACTTTCGATTTCTTCTGTCTGTTCACCCAATGTCTTCTTTATATCTTTCCTCAACTTGTTGATATGATTTTTGATGAGATTTTCCCTGTCTGTTTGAACATCTTGAATTAGTTGTTTTAACTCCTGTATCTCATTTGAATTTTTTTGGTTTGCTCTTTCAACTGGGCCATATTTTCGATTTTTCTAGTATGATTTGTTATTTTTGTTGGTGTCTAGGTATTTGATTTACTTAATTAGTGTATTCTGGAGGTTGTTTTCACTCTTTTATGTACGATTTTCTTACTGGATGACTTTGTTCTGTATGTGTTCTTGGACATTCAGTTCAGCTAATTCTACACCTCTAGCATAGGTTCTTTTTAACTGATCATAATTTTTCAGTTCTTATTTTTCTTTTTCTTGCCCTGCCTATATGGACACTTTTTGTTTTTCTTTCTTTTGAGAAGGCTTTCTTCTGATATTACAAACCCCAGTCAGATTTTTCCAGACTGGCTAGCCCATGTCTCAGGAGGAAAGAGTTGCCAGCATCAGTTTTTCCTGAGGGTGAGAATCAGCAGGTTGTCAGACTTTCCTAAGAAGCCCCTAGACTCTGTGCTTTTCCTGTCCTGCCCAGCATATGGTGCTTGTCTGCCAATGGCTTTCCATCAGGGTAAAGTGATTTGGTGCCTTTAATTTCAGCAAACTCTCCCTAATGGGGGCATGGTTGAGACAGAGGTGAAGTTGTAGGGTAGCATTAATTGTTTCAGTTTTCTAGTACCCTTCGGCCTGAATTCCCTGAAGGAGGGATTCCACTTGAGCTGTGCCACACCTTTCTCTTGGGGAAGATACAACCTTAAGGGAATTAACTCCTTTCACCTCACTAGTTACTCTTTCTCTCAGACAAGCTTAATTCCTCCCTTGCCTGGGGCAGTGCTGGAGCCTGAGAAGTCTTCAACTTCTATCTCATGAGTTGTTAAGGAGTGGAAACAAAGAATGGCTTTTCAGAGTGTCCCTGTCTTCCTCAGGTTTTTCAATCAAGAGCTTAATTTGGTATGTGGCTGTCTATCTGCAGGCTCAGTGTGTCCCCCTTTACTTGGTTCCCCAGTCCTTTTGCAGTATTTTGTGCTGCTGACTCAAAAAGCCACCCCGCTCCCCCCCCCCATCAGCCTTACCCCCTCTCTGCCCAAATACCCCTAGTACTCTTAGTGCTCATTCCATGTTTATCTGAGCTGGGGGCCTATTTTTAGTAGTCAGAATTTGTTAATCAGTTCTGTATTTGAAGCTTGGTTGAGCTAAGCCTCACTACTAGTAAAGTCTGTTTCCTTTCCCCTCAGCGACCTAGCCTGCTGTGCTCATGTGGGAGGGGTGCCAGCCTCCATGGCCTGGGGGACTTACAGTTCTTTGTGGGGTCTCAGCTGGTCCACCTGGTTCAGAGTGGTATACTCTGTATGTCCTGTCACTGATGTAGACCTAACAGTTGTTCTGCAGTGTTCCTGGCTATTTTCTAGCTGCTCTGGAGGGTGAACTAAATTCCACACCTCACTAAGCCGCCATCTTCAATTTATTTTGTTTTTAACAACTGTTGCCATTTTTATGTTGTACCTGAATTTTCACGTATATAATTTGTTTCTATTACTTAATCTAGTACTTGCCTTAGGCAGAGTCATGGTGACCAAGAAAAAAAATAAAATTAGTCATACACGTTGCTAATGTCTTACTCTTTAGTTTGACAATAGGTTAACATAATTAAAAATCAAGACCATTAAGGAAAATAGGGTTATTTGGTAAATATTGTACTAACTCATTTACCATTTTTGTTAAGGAAAAAAAAAGATAGAACATGTATTTACTTGTGAGTCTGTTTAAGGACAACTTTGAAGTTCAGTAAGTTTAGTGAGCACCTCAGTCCTCATAACATCCCTGTGAGGTAGGTCAAAGCAGGTATGTTTCTTAGTTGTGCAAGGGAAATGGCTCTAGAGAAGTAACTTGTCTAGTTACATAGTAAAGACAAGTGTCGGAGATGGGGCTTTGGTCTCCTGATTACCATCCAAACATCATGTTTTGCCTGTGAAAAGTGGCTTTGTTGTGAAAAACTGTACAAAACCTGGATGCAAAAGTAAAATACAACCTTATGTGGTTCAATCCAGTTCCACTGAAATCAGGAAAATCCTCTGGGTTTAAGGATAAAAGCATCAAATCATCTGTAAAAATAAACTCCAATACATCAGAATTCTCTGTTGGGTCTTGCAAGGTTTGGACAGAAAATCTCCCTCGTCTCCTTTCATGTTTTCCTCATCCTCTTTTTGAGGTTCTGATTGAACACAGGGGAGGAGCCCATGAGGCTATCAGTGGAGTGAGAACCATAGCTGCTGAACTATTAAGTTTTATGTATAATGCTCATATTTTTCTTTGGTAAAACTAATTAGGAATATATTACTGGTAGCTACTTCTGGTATAAGGAAGTTGAGCATATATTTCAGATGCTGATGTTTGAAACCTCAAGATATTTTAAAGTTTTCTATTGCCAAACAGAACCAACAATTTTAAAATTGAATTGTCCTGGAAATCTAGGACGTGTCCCAGAAATCTAGGACATGATATCCCTCTGTACACAGTGGAAGGATAGTAGTTGGCTATGTACAAGATTAGAACTGCCTTCCTTCCTCCTCCTCCTCTGGGGAATTTTCTCTCTCTGGAATTTTTTGTAATGCAAACACCTTAGGAGTCTATTAAATATTTTGTACATGTTGAAGTACTACATCAGAGGAGATCAAATTCTCTTTGGAAAGGAGGAACTTGATTCATATTTAAAAGATGACCTGGGGAAGAATATTATACTTTAGAAAAGTTTTTCTCTTAGTGCAAGCTCTGCTTTTTAGAAAAGTTTTTCTCTTAGTGCAAGCTCTGCTTTGAACTGCAGCCTATCTTTCCTGATAGATACTACTATGTTAAAATTCTTCCCTTGATTCTCTAGTAAGTAGTCTTTTGCAATTCATTAACTCATCCTCTCAATTAAAAAATATATACATATAAATAAGTAAACACATACATATATTCATAGGTATTCAGAAACATATATTTGTGTACTAAATTAGCTGCTTAATGGAAGAGTTACTATCTTTCAGGCTATAAAATTTAGCTATGATGTAAAGCACACTGTGAAGAATGCTCATGTTCTCTTGAGTTTCAGAAAGAAACTCCTCTGGATTATATTAACTATGTCTGACATAGTTTCTTTGTTTGTAGATTTCTCTCTTTGGTGCTAAGACTATTGGACGAAGAAGTCCTGATGGGCCAGTGCTGAGCAAAGCTGAGTTTGTTGAGAAAGTTCGTCAGAGTAACCAGGCCTGTCATGATGGAGATTTCCACACAGCTATTGTTCTATATAATGAAGCCCTGGCTGTTGACCCCCAAAACTGCATTTTATACAGCAATAGATCTGCAGCTCACATGAAAATTCAGCAGTATGACAAAGCACTGGATGATGCAATCAAAGCCCGACTTCTCAATCCCAAATGGCCAAAGGTAGAAATTTCATTTATTTTCACAGACTCGTTTGTGCTGATTTTTAATTTTAATATATCATTTCATTGGCTTAGTGGTAATCTGTACTTTGCCAGAATGTAGAATGGCTTCATTGAGCTGGTAGAGTAGTGAATGGCTTCCTTTTTTGTGATTTGGAAGGTCCATATTCAAATAGAGTTTTTTTCACTCAGCTTCTTGATATTATACATTGTCATTATTTATATAAGTTTTGGAACTTGCTTTTTCCTCAGGAATTTTAGATGGGATGTAATAATCATTTTTCTTGACTTCAATTTAATATCATTAACATTTGTTTCCTGTCAATGACTGCTTGTTTCCGAATGGTGTTTAGTCAGGGAAACTTCTTTTTTTTCTAAGAAATCATTTTAATTATCTATGTTTCTTTGAATAGTGCAAGGTTTTTAGTTGATATCTTTGTCTTGTTTATACTTTATTTCCAGTGAGTCTACTCTTCCCCTGACCCTTAGTTTAGTTTAGAAATGGATTTCTTAAAATGTGATTGAAGTCTTTGAGATAATTTTTATTGAACTAGAAAACCATTTGATGCTCTATTTGTCTTTCTGTAGGGTTAAAGCTTAGCGGATATTTCATAGAGATTTTAAAAAGATCCTTACTTATTAATAATATGTCACAGTACTTTATCCTTTAACTTTAGTAGGTATTTTTGCTTCATTCAGTTGGAATTTGCAGTATTGTTGCTACCTCATGGATTGTGTAATATTCTGTAATTCCCTAAAGGATTTAATATTATCATTAGAAATGAAACAAAAATCGTTTTGAAGAATTTTTATATGACACCATTTGGGAGTTAAAATGTTATTTTAAAGGGTAGATCTAGGTTCAAATTCCTGACCGATCACATGACTTCATGGCCTTGTGCAAATCTCTTAACCTGTCTGAATCTCTTAAAATGGGGATAATAATATCTATCTTGTAAGGTGATTATGTATGAATTAGAAATTATTTATGTTTTCTGTAAATAGTAGGTGTTCAGAAATTATAACTGTAGTTGTGACATTTTTCCTGAAAGTTGAAATTAGTATATTATTCCAGCAAGGTTTAGCATATTTCTTCTCTATTTTTAAAAAATACCCTGTGGTCAATGCAGTGATCCTGATAAGTGTAGAAAGCTTAATTTTCAAATTCATTGACTCCATTCTTTCTTTTTTTGATCCACTTATCTTGTCTCCTTCTTATATTGTGAAATACTTTAAACTTTTATCTTATTTTATAATGTGACCTTATGATTGTGAAACTCTTGTCTGATGCCTTTTTATTGAGGTTGTGGACAGATGATTAAAAAATAATGAAAAAAAATAACAAGGGGAGATAAAGGGTAAAAAAATAGAATAAATTGAAATACTAGTGGTCAATAAATTGAAATTCT
The DNA here is from genome assembly GCA_004026745.1 of Myrmecophaga tridactyla. Classification (NCBI taxonomy): domain Eukaryota; kingdom Metazoa; phylum Chordata; class Mammalia; order Pilosa; family Myrmecophagidae; genus Myrmecophaga; species Myrmecophaga tridactyla. Next base: position 45,214 of record PVIY010015500.1, on the reverse strand, counting down.
AGTGGGGCATGGGATACATGAGTTTTCATTTCATTTCTTTTTTTGGATTGATGTAAATGTTCTAAAAGTGATCATGGAGATGAAAACACAACCATGTGATGATATTATGAGCCATTGATTGTATTTCTGTGAATGGACTGTATGCATGTGATGATTTCTCAATAAAAGCTTTAAAGACATCCAAACAAACAAAAACTTATAGAATGCAGCAAAAGTGGTACTGGGAAGGAAATTTATTGCCCTAACGCCTATATTTAAAAAAAAAAAGAGCAAAAATTGAGGAATTACCTGTTTACCTGAAAGAGCTGAAGAATGAACAGCAAAATAATCCCAAAGCAAACAAAGGGAAAACAGTGACAAAGATTACAGCAGAAATAAGTAAAATTGAGAATATGAAAACAGTGGAGAAAATCAACAAAACCAGAAGTTGCTTCTTTGAGAAAATTAATAAAATCAATGGACCCTTAATCAGGCCAACAAAAACAAACAGACAAACAAACAAAACCCCCCCAAAAACCAAACCCATAACAAAACAAAAAGACAAAATGCAAATAAATAAAATCAGAAATGGAAGAGGGGACATAACTACTGATTCCACAGAAATAAAGAGGGAAATGAGAGGATACTGTGAATAGGTATATGCTAATAAACTACCCAACGTCGATGAAATGGACAACTTACTAGAAAAGCACGAGCAACCAATTGACTTGAGAAGAAATAGACAACTTCAACACACCAATTGCAAGTAAAGAGATTGAATCAGTCGTCAAGAAGCTAACAAAAAAGAAAAGTCCAGGACCAGATGGCTTCCCTTGTGAATTCTACCAAGCATCAAGAAATGTCTAGTACCAATCCTGCTTAAATTCTTCAAAGAAATTGAAGAGGTGGGAAAGCTACCTAATTTATTCTATGAAGCCAACATCACCCTTATACCAAAGTCAGCCAAAATACTACAAGGAAAGAAAATTATAGACCAATCAATTTAATGAAGATAGATGCAAAAATCCTCAACAGAATACTTGCAAATCCATCAGCACATTGAAAGAATTATACGCCATGACTGTTCTAGTTTGCTATCTGCTGGAATGCAATATACCAGAAACAGAATGGCTTTTAAAAAAAGGAAATTTAACAACTTGCTAGTTTACAGTTTTAAGGTCAAGAAAATGTCTATAGAAATGTCCAATCAAAGGCATCCATCCAGGGAAAGATACCTTGGTTCAAGAAGGCCTATGAAGTTCAGGGTTTCTTTCTCAAGTGGAAGGGCACGTGGTGAACACAGTCAGAGTTTCTCTCTCATCTGGAAAGGTACATGGTGAACAAGGTCAGGGCTCCTCTCTCATCTGGAAGGGTAATGGTGAGCATGGCATCATCTGCTAGCTTCTTCTCGTGGCTTCCTGTTTTGTGAAGCTCATTGGGAGTCATGTTCCTTCTTCATCTGCAAAGGTCACTGGCTGGTGGACTGTGCTTCTTGTGGCTATGTCATTCTGCTCCTCTCTCTCCGAATCCCTTGTTCTCCAAAATGTTTCCTCTTTTATAGGACTTCAGATGCTTATCAAGACCCACCCAAATGGGTGGAGACATGTCATCACCTAATCCAGCTTAACAACCACACTTGATTAAATCACATCTTCAGGGAGATGATCTAATTATAGTTTCAGGCATACAGTGTTGAATAGGGATTATTCTGCCTTTATGAAATGGGATTTTGATTAACAAATGGCTTAGGGGACATACATCCTTTTAAACCAGTGCAATGATCAAGTCAGGTTTATTCCACGTATTCAAGCCTGGTTCAGCACAAGATAATCAATTAATGTAATATACCATATCAATAAGTCAGAGCAGAAAACCACATGACCATCTTGATTGATGCAGAAAAGGCATTTGACAAAATTCAACATCCTTTTTGTTAAAACATTAACATATATAATCAGTAATTCACAATATCTTCAGTTAGTTGCATATTCATAATTTCTTAGAACATTTGCAATTCAGAAAACGAAAAAGACAATAGAAAAAGAAATAAAACGAAAACAGAAAAATAGTTTCTGATTACATCTGCAGTCATCTCGGAGGCATGCCTGCTGCAATGAATGTTGTTTGATTCAATTGGCTGGTGCTTAAATGAGAGAGTTCAATGTAGCACAGCCAAGCAGCTCAGCGTAGCTCATCTCAACACTTGCAGTTTAGCCCCAGCCTTTGGAGATGCAGAAAGGAATCACCCCAGGGAAAGTTGTTGGAATCCAGAGGCCTGAAGAGAAGGCCAGCAGAGATCACCCTGTGCCTTCCCACATAAGAAAGAACCTCAGCTGAAAGTTAGCTGACTTTCCTCTGAAGAACTGTACATTAACTAAATAAATCCCCTTTTATTGAAAGCCAGTCTGTCTCTGGTGTGTTGCATTCCGGCAGCTAGCAAACTAGAACAATAGGAAATATAGTTAATCTTAGGATAAGAAAGTATGATATCAGCAATGGAAGAAACCACAAAAGAAAATATTTTTGAAAGACCTGAAAGATCCAAAAAAATAAATATGCCAGAGCTAATGATTAGAAGTCAATATCAAATAAATAAAAACTCTCGACAAATTGATCTCTAAATCCAATGCAATTTTAGTAAAAATTCTAACAAAATTTTTAACAGAACTTCATAGATTGTTCCTAAATTCATATGGGAGAGTAAAATATCCAAGAACAGGCAAGATATTTCTGACAAAGAATTAAGAGGAAGGACTTGAAGTATGAGATGTAAGAAATTATCATAAAGTTATAGTACTTAAAAATAGTGGTATTGACTCTAAATAAATAAATGGAATGGATAAAATGAAAATCATGGAATAGGAAACAACTTAGTTTTTATGGGGACTTGATATAAGGTGGAGGAGACTTTTTAATGGACCAGTGATGTTATATATAAAAAATGAAGTTACATTCCTACTTCGTGCCATACACAAACATAGAAACATAAAAAATGGAAATATAGTTAATTGTGGGATAGAAAAGGTTAATATAAACAATGGAAGAAACCACAAAAGAAATAATCATTAGACTTGTCTAGAAAAATTTCAAAACTTCTAATATCAAAGAATACGATAAGGCAAAATATATGCACAATATGTAAAGAAAAAGTATTAAATTATTAGTATCTAAGAATGTTTCAAATTAATGAAATATTCATGACCACTTGATTATAGGAAAAGGCAGAGACCATAAGAGAACAATTAATGGAATAAATAAAAATTGAAAATTAACATAAAAATGTACAATTGGGAATCAAATTCATATGAACGAACATGAGATGGTAATATTTTTAACTACTAAACTGGTAAAGAGAAAGAACTTTATTATTCAGCCTGTATTGGGATATGTATTCTCATGCATTTCTGCTCAGATTAGATTAGCAGAATTTTCTGGGAAACAATTTTGTAATATGAATCAGACTTTAAAAATATTTATACCAATTTTGCTGGTTTGAAATGATGTAAGTACTCTAGAAAAGCCATGTTTTAATCCTAATGCTATTTTGTAAAGGCAGCCGTTTCTTCTAATTCCTATTCAGTATTGTATGTTTGAAACTGTAATTAGATCGTCTCCCTGGAGATGTGATTTAATCGAGTGGTTGTTAAACTGGATTAGGCTGAGGCGTGTCTCCACCTATTTGGGTGGGTTTTGATTAGTTTACTGGAATCCTATAAGAGAGGAAACATTTTGGAGAAAGCCGGAGATTCTGAGAGAGCAGAGAACGACATAGCCACAAGAACAGAGAGTCTACTAGCCAGCGACCTTTGGAGATGAAGAAGGAAAATGCCTCCTGGGAAGCTTCATGAAACAGGAAGCCAGGAGAGAAAGCTAGCAGATGATGCCATGTTCGCCGTGTGCCTTTCCAGATGAGAGAGAAACCCTGAACTTCACTGGCCTTCTTCAACCAAGGTATCTTTCCCTGGATGCCTTAGATTGGGCATTCCTATAGACTTGTTTTAATTGGGACATTTTCTCAGGGTTAGAACTGTAAACTAGCAAGTTATTAAATTCCCCTTTTTAAAAGGTATTTCGTTTCTAGTATATTGCATTCTGGCAGCTAGCAAACTAGAACACCAATGCCACTATAAGTTATAATAGTTAAAATTAAAATCAAAGTAAATGTCTAACAGTAGTGATATTATAGCAATGTTTTGGAATATTATGCAGCCAGTTAAAATTTTCAAAAATCAAAAAAAAAATCAACAGAAACTGAGGCAGTTTATCAGCAAGAAATTTGCCTACAAGAATTACTGCAAAGAGTTCTGCAGATTGAAAGGAAATGACAGGAAAGAATGGCTTGGAGTAGAGTGAAGAAATGAAGATCATCATTAAGGGTAACTAAAAGGATAAATGCAAAACCCAATAGCACTGTACCCTCAATATATAACGTTACTATATAAGAATCAGAATACAACTGAAGAAGAAAAAGGTATATTTCCTGATAATGGACATGGAAAATATAAAATGCTAAAGTGGGATAAAACACATAAGTGGGGAGACAGGGGTATGGGAGCAGAGAATATATATGTTATTGAAACTAAGTTGGTATCTTTTAAAATTAGTAGGTTATAGATGTAGGTTGTATAATGTAAACTCCAGGATATCCACGAAGAAATTGTTTTCAAAATATGCAGAAACAGAAACAAGAAATGAATCTGTCACACATATCACAAAAGATCAACAATATAGAGAGATGTTTGCAATAATGGAAAAGAGAGAGCAAAGAGATATGATATATAAAAACCGAAAGACAAAATGGCAGAAGTTAGCACTGCCTCTACAGTAACAACACTAAATCTTAATGGACTAAATTACCTAATCAAAAGACACAGGTTGGCAAAATGGATAAAAAACCATGATCCAACTGTATGTTGTTTATAACAGACTGACTTAAAGACCAAAGATACAAATGGGTTAAAAATGAAAGGCTAGAAAAAAATATTCCATTAATAGTAGCACAAAAAAAAGCTGGGGTTGCTAGACAAAAGACATTATATATTAATAAAATGGGGCAATCTACCAAGAAGAAATAGCAATCATAAAATCTTTATGTACTTAACCATGGTACCTAAAATATATGAGATAAACATTAGCTAAACTGAAGGGAGAAATGGACACCTTTACAATAATAGTTGGAAACTTCATCACACCACTCTCATCAATAGATAGAACATCTAGATTTTGAATAATATGATAAATCAACTAAATGTAACGTACACAGAACATTGCAACCCATAACAGCAGAATACACATTCTTCTCAAGTACAAATGGAGCACTCTCCAGAACAGACCACATGTTGTGTCACAAAACAAGTCCCTGTAAATTTAGAAAGATTGAAATTATACAGAGCATCTTCTCTGATCATAATGAAGTGAAGCTGGAAAAGTACCAAGCAGAGAACTGAAAAATCCACAAATATATTGAAGTGAAATATCATTCTCTTAAACAATTAGTCGATCAAAGATGAAATTGCAAGGGAAATCAGTAAGTATTTCAAGATGAATGAAATGAGAACACAGCGTGCTAGTCTGAAAATATTATGCAACCAGAATAGCCATGTTTTAATCCGGATCCAATGTTGTGGGAGCAGCTGGTTCTTTTAATCCTGCTCCAGCAGTGTAGGTTGGACTTGTTTGATTAGATTATCTCCAAGGAGATGTGACACAACCAATTGTGGGTATTAACTTTTGGGTAACTGGAGAGGTGATTCCACCCATTCCAGGTGAGTCTTGATTATTTTACTGGAATCCTTTAAAAGAGGAAACATTTTGGAGAGGGACAGAAATGACAGAGCTGATAGAAATGACAGAAGCCCTGTATTGAACAGAAATTTCACAGCACAGTCTGACGTAGATGCAGACATGTGGAGAACAGAGGAGCCTGGCAGGCACTGTGATGAGCAGTTAAGCAAGCCAGAACCTGAAGAGAACCAAGGGGAAGCTAAGATGAACATCAGCCTCAGAGCAGCAAAATGACGAATCTCCACGTGGTCAGAGACGGAAAACAGTGGAGCCCATGGCCAGAGGACCAGCAGATGCCAGCCACTTAACTATCCAGCTGACAGAGGTGTTCCTCATCTATCAGCCTTTCTTGAGTGAAGGTAAACTCTTGTTAGTGCCTTAATTTGGTGACTTTCACTTCCTTAGAATTGTAAACATGTAACTTATTAAATTCCCCTTTAAAAAAGCCATTCTGGTTCTGGTATACTGCATTCTGTCAGCTAGCAAACTAACACACACAACATAACAAAACATAGGGGGGAAGCAAAGGCAGTCCTGAGAGGGAGATTTATAATTCTAAATGCTTACACTTAAAAAGAATAAAGAGCTGAGATCAAAGAACCAACTGCACACCTGGAAGAACTAGAAAAAGAACAGCAAACTACCCCCAAAGCAAGCAGAATGAAAGAAATAACAGAGATTAGAGCAGAAATAATGAAAATGATAATAAAAAATTGGGAGAATCAACAAAACCAATCTTTGAGAAGATCAATAAAACCTGACAAACTCGGAGCTAGAATGACAAAGATAGAAAGAAGATGCAAAAATCAGAAATGAGAGGGAGGACATTACTACTGAACCCACAAATGAAAAAGGATCATAAGAGAATATAATAAACAGCTATATGCCAACAAATGGCCCAGCAAATAGTTTATCTTGGTGAACCTATCATGAGTATTTGATATACCTATCATGAGTTCATGAGTACATAATTGATATAGATAGCAATTACGTCAAACTGGCTGATGGTGCTGTTCTTCTCTGCCTTTGCTGAGTTTTTTTTTTTTTTTTTTTTTGTCTATTTATTCTATCAGTTGCAGGAATAAGAAGGTTAAAAATCTCCAACTGAGATTTTGGAATTGATAATCTTTATCTTTAATTTTATCAATTTTTGTTTCATATTTTCTTGATGACCCTTTATCATTATGCATTGCTCTTCTTTATCTTTTGTAGTTCTTTTTGTATTAAAATCTACTTTTCTGGTATTGATATAGTGGCCCCAGTCTTGTTCTTCTTTCTCTTTGTATTATATATTTTTCAATGTGGGTCATGTCCCACATTGTGGGGGGAGAGGGGGCAGTGAGTTAACTTGCTGTGTTGACTTATAGAGAGAGCCCACATCTGAGCAACAAAAGAGGTTCTCTGGGGGTGACTCTTAGGCCTAATTTTAAGTAGGCTTAGCTTATCCTTTGTAGGAATAAATTTCATACAGGTTAACCCCAGGATTGAAAGCTCAGCCTATTGATTCAGTTGTCCCCACTGCTTACCAGAATATCAGAAATTCTCCAAATCGGAAAGTTGAATATTTTTTTCTTTCTCCCCAGTAACCAAGGGAACTTGCAAATATTTCTTTATTCACTGTCAAAATTACTCTGGGATATTTTGGAGCATCATTCTAACCTGGACAAACCAACAAAGTCTCATACCCTATTCAAGATTCCATGTACTTATGGTGTTCAAGTAAAGATCTGAGGTTCTTAGCGAATTCCCAGATAAACTCATTTTGCCTTCTTGGATCAGGTGTCTTTCGACTTCTCTCAGTGGTTCTATATTCCTCCTTTCTCACCGTTCCCCCAAGGGGACTTTGCAAATACTTTTTTATTCACTGTTCAAATCACTCTCGGATTTATCAGGGTATCACTCTGGACAAACCTACAAAATCTCATGCCCTACCCAAGTTTCCATGTGCTTATGGTGTTCAGTTAAGCTGTCCACATAAGTTATATTAGGAACTGCACTAGTCAAAATATAAATTTTGTACCAAATAAAGATTTCTTGCTTTAGTCTTACAAATGAGTTAAAGTTTTAAAATATTAATTACCATCTGTTTTCAGTGCCCCGCAGTATTGACATTCCTTTATTCTTCCTCATGCAAAAACATTTTTAAATTTGTACATTTAGTCACTATCATAATACACTCTTAGCATTCCTAGATTTTACTATCTCAGTCTTTATCGTATATCTTTCCTTCTGATTTCATTTGTACCCCCAGGCCTCCTCCCTCTATCATTCTCACATTCAGCTTCATTCAGTGTGCTAACTTTGCTGTATTACAGTTAGGTAGTATTGTGCTATCAGTGCCTGAATTTTTATAATCAGTCCCGTTGCACAATCTGTAGCCTTTCAGTTCCAATTACACAATATCTACCCTATTTCTATCTCCTGATGATGTCCGTTCTTTTTTTGTTGTTGTTGCCTTTTTTTTTTTAATTAATTTTATTTTTTTAAATGCCAAAAAACACCAAATAAATGCAAACATTCCTGTTTTGATCATTCCATTCTATGTATATAATCGGTAATTTACAATATCATCACATAGTTGCATATTCATCATCATGATAATTTCTTGGAATATTTGCTTCTATTCAGTAAAAGAAATAAAACGAAAACAGAAAAAGAAAAAAAATTATATATGCCATATCTCTTACCCCTCCCTTTCATTGATCACTAGCATTTCAAACTAAATTTATTTTAACATTTGTCCCCCCTATTATTTATTTTTATTCCACATGTTCTACTCGTCTGTTGACAAGGTAGATAAAAGGAGTATCAGACACAAGGTTTTCACAATCACATAGTCACATTGTGAATGCTATGCCATTATACAATCATCTTCTAGAAACATGCCTACTGGAACACAGCTCTACATTTTCAGGCAGTTCCCTCCAGCCTCTCCATTACATCTTGAATAACAAGGTGATATCTACTTAATGTGTAAGAATAACCTCCAGGATAACTGCTCGACTCTGTTTGGAATCTCTCAGCCATTGACATTTTGTCTCATTTCACTCTTCCCCCTTTTGGTCGAGAAGGTTTTCTCAATCCCTTGATGATGAGTTTCAGCTCATTCTAGGGTTTTTCTCAATCCTTTGATGCTGAGTCTCAGCTCACTCTAGGATCTCTGTCCCATGTTGCCAGGAAGGTCCACACCCCTGGGAGTCATGTCCCACGTAGACAGGGGGAGGGTGGTGAGATTGCTTGTTGTGTTGGCTGGAGAGAGAGGCCACATCTGAGCAACCAAAGAGACTCTCTTGGGGGTGACTCTTAGGCCTAATTTTAAGTAGGCTTGACCTATCCTTTGTGGGGTTAAGTTTCATATGAACAACCCCCAAGACTGGGGGCTCAGCCTATAGCTTTGGTTGTCCACACTGCTTGTGAGAATATCAAGAATTCAACCTGGGGAAGTTGAATTTCTCCCTGTTCTCACCATTCCCCAAAGGGGGCTTTGCAAATACTTTTCCACTCACTGATCAAATCACTCTGGTATTCATCGGGACATCACTCTGGACAACCAACAAAATCTCATGTCCTGCCTGAGATTCCAAGTACTTATGGTGTTCAATCAAACTATCTACATAAGTTATATTAGGAAATGCACTAGTCAAAATATAAATTTTATACCAAATAAACATTTTTTGCTTTAGTCTCACACATAAGGTGACATTTTAAAATATTAATTACCATCTATTTTCAGCACCCTGCAATAATGACATTCCTTTGTTCTTCCTCATGCAAAAACATTTTTAAAATTTGTACATTTAGTCACTATCATTGCATACTCTAGGCATTCCTAGATTATACCATCTCAATCTTTATCATGACCTCTGTTCTTAACTCACATTATCCAAGTTCATTCATTAATGCTAGTTCATATCAGTGAGACCACCTCTCGAAATCTAACATTGTAGGTTTCCATTGTTTTTTTTTCATCTCTTCTACTGCGCCTTTCATTCCCATAAGTTCTGTGATTTGTTTTTTTCAGACTTTTGATTTCTTCTTTTTGTTAATTCCTTGCCTTCTTTATATCCCCTCAAGTTATTGATTTGATTTTTGATGAAGTTTTCCATGTCTGTTCGTTCTGAATTGTTTCAACCCCTGCATCTTATTTGAATTGTTTTGTTTCTTGACTGGGCCATTTCTTCAATTTTCCTAGTATGATTTATTATTTTTTGCTGGCATGTAAGCATTTAATTATCTTAATTAGTTTATTCTGGAGATTGTTTTCACTTTTTTTACCTAGGATTTTCTTGCTGAATGTCTTTGTTGTCTTTCTGTTCTTTGACATTCAGTTCAGCTTATTCCGGACCTGTAGCTTAGGTTTTGTTTAACAGAGGAGAGTTTTTCAGTTCTTGTTTCTTGCCCTGCCTGTGTGGTACCTTTCCCCCGACACCCTTACGAGGGCCTACTTAGGTATTATAGACCCCAGCCAGATTTTCCCAGACCAACTGCCCTGCTCTGAGGAGGAAAGAGCCACCTGTGTCAGTTTTCCCTGAGGGTGAGACCCAGCTGGTGGAAAGGCTTTCCTGTGAAGCCTCTGGACTCTGTGTTTTTCCTGTCCTGCCCAGTATGTGGTGCTTTTCTGCCTGCGGTCCCTACCAGCATAAGGTGGGTGTGGTACCTTTAACTTCAGGAGACTCTCCCTGCTGAGGGTGTGGTTGAGACAGAGGAGAGGTTGTAGGTTGGCTTTAATCGCTTTACTTTTCCAGACCTTGGGGTCTGAATTCCTTGCGGGAGGGATTCCACCAGAGCTGGGTTCCATCCCTCTTCTGGGGAAGGCACAGGCTCCAGACTCATGTTCAAACAAGTTCAATTCTGCCTATGCCTGGGGCAGTTGGAGCCTGAGAAGCCTTGCAGCCGCATCTAAAGAGCAGTCAAGCTGTAGAAACAGAGCCACAAAAAAGAAAGAAAACCCCTTTTCAGAGTAGGACCCCCATTCCTCAGCTTTGTCAATCAAGAGCTAAGTTGGTATGTTGCTTTGTGTACCATCAGGTCCTATGTGCCCCCTCCTTTCCTTCAGGGCCCAGACCCTTTCAAGTATTATGTGCCTTCTTATCCAAAAAACCTCTGTTCCTTTTTCCATTAGCCCTGCCTCCTCTGTGCCGGGGCAAAACCCAGCAACCTCCGCTGTTACTTGAGGTTCAGCTGAGCTGGGGGACTATTTTTAGTAGTCAGAATTTGTGAATTAATTCTACAATTGGAGCTTAGTTGCGCTCAGCCTTTGATGCTAGTAAGGTCCCCTTCCTTTCCCCTCTGTGAAGCAGCCTGTGGGGGTGGGGTGCCGGCCTCTGTGCCTTGGCGAACTCACAGTTCTGGATGGGCTTGCAGCCGGTCCAGACTGGGGTACGCAATGTGTCTGGTCACTCACATGGCCCCAGCAGTTGTTCTGTACTGTCCTTGCTATTTACTATCTGCCCTCGAGGACAAACTAAATCCCACACCTCGCTAAGCCAACATCTTGACCTCTCCATTTATTTTTGATTGATATTTTACTTTGAAGTTTTTTCTTTGTTGCACTTTCATCTTTTTAATTCCCTCTTTCATATATCCAATTTTAAAATAAAATGGCACACGGATTTACCATGGGGCATTAGGAGTAAACACAAATACCTCTTTGCTGTCTGTGCATGAACTGAATATCAAATGTGCAGTGACCCATCACTGACAGTCACTGATAGACTTTGAAACAAGGGATGTAATGGTCCATCATGATGTACGTCTCTTATGTATGCAGGGATTTGTGGCCTGAAGAGCTAGCAGTAGAGTTCAGGCATTTACTCAAAGTTAATATACTGTGGTACTGACATTTGAGCTGTGTTTCTGGTGGATTGGTATTATTTAACTAAACTGTCATAACTGAACTGTGTATAGATGGGACGTGTGAAGTGAGGACTGCTGTACTCAGGAGCTGGCCAGAGCATCTGTGAAGGCTTTTTAAGATGCTTCACTTTCTAAACCTGTTTTCCCATTTGTAAAATGGGTTAACACCACAAAACTTTTAGGGTTGAATTGAGGCTTAAATAAAATAATATACATTAAGCACAGGGTTTTTCATATATGTTATCTCATACATGATAGTTGTTAGTGATGATTGTATTTTTACACGCATAGTTTTTAGTAAAATACACCAATTTTTAGTTGAATTTTTATATTTCTCATATCATAATATTGTAACCTTTGAATCTTCTAGTTTCTGCTGGTTGTTTATTAAAAAGTGTGATAATGCCTGTGGTAGTTAGATTCAGTTGTCAACTTGGCCAGGTGAAGGCACCTAGTTCTGTTGCTGTGGCCATGAGTCAATGGTACGTGAACCTCATCTGTTGCTGATTTACATCTGCAGTCGCCTAGGAGGCTAGGAGGCATGCCTGCTGCAATGAATGACGTTTGACTTAAATGGCTGGTGCTTAAATGAGAGAGCACAAGGTAGCACAGCCCAAGCAGCTCGGCATTTCTCATCTCAGCCCTCGCAGCTCAGCCCAGGCCTTTGGAGATGCAGAAAGAAGTCACCACGGGGAAAGTTGTTGGAACCCAGAGGCCTGGAGGGAAGGCCAGCAGAGACCATCCTGTGCCTTCCACGTAAGAAAGAACCTCAGTGGAAAGTTAGCTGCCTTTCCTCTGAAGAACTAACGAAATAAATCCCCTTTTATTAAAAACCAATCCGTCTCTGGTGTGCTGCATTCCGGCAGCTAGCAAACTAGAACAATGCCAAAATGGATGTTACTCCATTAAGATATTGCAGAGGGAACATGAATAATTATTTTTCATTACATATATAGGACACATATTCTTTTGAATAATGTATGAAATCCTATTCCTGTTTATACATGTACTAAATTTAGTTTATTTGAATTCAGTGAATATCTATTAGGCATTTACTGTAATAAGCACAGAATGACTAGTGTCTTCCTGCTAATAGTATTTAGTTGATATGTCTTTTTTTTTTCTCTTCCTGTTAATCTGGGATATTGAACTTTTTTCATATTTTGGTATTCTGACTTTTCTCCATGATTAAAACAAAGAAGGTATTGTTAGTCTCTACTTGTGTCCACTAGCTTTTGTTTGGTAACAAAACACTCCACATCTTAGTGGTTTAAAGTAATAATCACTTATTTGCTCAAGATTCTGCAGGCCTGCTAGGTGACTCTTCTGGTTTGGACCAGCCTGGCTGTTCTGCTTTGTTTGCCCATGTGTTTGAGGACAACCAATTTGACCGGTAGTTGGATCATTGAAAACAGTTTCTCTCACATTTCTGACAGTTGGCATGCTGTTGGCTAGGGCAGTAGGGACAATTGAGTTGTGTGTTTGCTCTCAGGTTTTCCTGGACATTTTCCCATGGCAGTTTTACTGTTCCACCAATGCACCTGTACTTTTAAAGTCTGCATGAGTCATATTTGTTCTTGTCCCATTGGCCAAGGCAAGTCGCATGGCTAAACCGAAAACCTCTGTCAGAGAGGTTTATTCAAAGGCATTTGTACTGGAAGGGGAAGAATTTGTGGCGGTTTTTGCAATTTTTCTCTTTATTCTTGCTCATTTTCATGTACCCTGATTCCTACATTTCCACTCTCAAGTTATATCTGTATATTTTAGTTTGGCTTTTTATCCTTTATTTTTCCATTCTGGATTAAAAAATTTTTTTAAATTAAAAACATTTTTTTAAATACCAAAAAACACCAAACAAATAAAAACATTCTTATTTTGATCATTCTGTTCTACATATATAATCAGTAATTCACAATATCATCACATAGTTGCATATTCATCATCATGATAGTTTCTTGGAACATTTGGATCTATTCAGAAAAACAAAAAGAAAACAGAAAAAAATTTATACATGCCATACCCCTTACCCCTCCCTTTCATTGATCACTAGCATTTCTAACTAAATTTATTTTAACATTCGTTCCCCCATTATTTATTTTTATTCCATATGTCCTACTCGTCTGTTGACAAGGTAGATAAAAGGAGCATCAGACACAAGGTTTTCACAAACACACAGTCACATTGTGAAACCTATATCATTATACAGTCGTCTTCCAGAAACATGGCTACTGGAACACAGCTCTACATTTTCAGGCAGTTGCCTCCAGCCTCTCCATTACATCTTGAATAACAAGGTGTTATCTACTTAATGCATAAGAATAAACCTCCAGGATAACCTCTTGACTCTGTTTAGAATCTCTCAGCTATTACACTTTGTCTCATTTCACTCTTCCCCCTTTTGGTCGAGAAGGTTTTCTCAATCCCTTGATGCTGAGTCTCAGCTCATTCTAGGGTTTTTCTCAATCCCTTGATGCTGAGTCTCACTCAGCTCATTCTAGGATTTCTGTCCCACGTTGCCAGGAAGGTCCACACCCCTGGGAGTCATGTCCCACGTAGACAGGGGGAGGGTGGTGAGTCTGCTTGCTATGTTGGCTGGAGTGAGAGGCCACACCTGAGCAACAAAAGATGTTCCCTTGGGGGTGACTCTTAGGCCTAATTTTAAGTAGACTTGACCTATCCCTTGTGTGGTTAAGTTTCATATGAACAAACCCCAAGACTGGGGGCTCAGCCTATAGCTTTGGTTGTCCACACTGCTTGTGAGAATATCAAGAATTCAACTTGGGGAAGTTGAATTTTCCCCCTTTTTTACCGTTCCCCAAAGGGGACTTTTCAAGTACTTTTTTATTCATTGTTCAAATCACTCTGGGATTTATCGGGGCATCACTCTGGACAAACCAACAAAATCTCATGTCCTACCCAAGGTTCTATGTACTTATAGTGTTCAACCAAGCTACCTACATAAGTTATGTTAGGAAATGCCCTAGTCAAAATATAAATTTTGTACCAAATAAACATTTTTTGCTTTAGTCTCACACATAAGGTGACATTTAAAAATATTAATTACCATCTATTTTCAGCACCGTGCAATAATGATATTCCTTTGTTCTTCCTCATGCAAAAACATTTTTAAAATTTGTACATTTAGTCACGATCATTATACACTCTAGGCATTCCTAGATTATACCATCTCAGTCTTTCTCATCTGTCTTTCTTTCTGATTTCATTTGTGCCCCTGGCCCTCCTCCATCTATCATTCTCACATTCAGCTTCATTCAGTGTTTTAACATAATTGTATTTCAGTTAGGTAGTATTGTGCTGTCCATTTTTGAGTTTTTACATTCAGTCCTGTTGCACAATCTATCCCTTCAACTCCAGTTACCCAATATCTTACCCTATTTCTATCTCCCGATGGTCTCTGTTACCAACGAAATTCTCAAAGTTTTTTCACTAATGTCTGTTCATATCAGTGAGACCATACAGTGTTTGTTCTTTCGTTTCTGGCTAATCTCACTCAGCATAATGTCCTTAAGGTCCATCCATGTTGTTACATACTTCCTAACTTTGTTCTGTCTTATAGCTGCATAATATTCCATCGTATATATATACCCCAGTTTGTTTAGCCACTTGTCTGTTGATGGACATTTGGGCGCTTCCATCTTTTGGCAATCGTAAATAATGCTGCTATAAACCTTGGTGTGCAAATGTCCGTTTGTGTCCTTGCCCTCATGTCCTCTGAGTAGATACCTAGCAATGGCATTGCCGGGTCATATGGCAATCCTATATTTAGCTTTTTGAGGAACCACCAAACTGACTTCCACAGCGGGTTGTACCATTTGATGTTCCCACCAACAGTGGATAAGTGGATAAGTGTGTCTCTTTCTCCACATCCTCTCCAGCGCTTGTCATTTTCTGTTTTATTGATAATGGCCATTCTGGTGGGTGTGATATGATATCTCATTGTGGTTTTGATTTGCATTTCTCTAATAGCCAGGCAAGTTGAGCATGTCTTCATGTTCCTTTTGGCCATTTGTATTTCCTCTTCTGAGAAGTGTCTGTTCAAGTCTTTTGCCCATTTTGTAATTGGGTTGGCTGTCTTTTTGTTATTGAGTTGAACAATCTCTTTATAAATTCTGTATACTAGACCTTTATCTGATATATCATTTCTAAATATTTTCTCCCGTTGTATAGGCTGTCTTTATACTTTCTGGATGAAGTTCTTTGATGCGCAAAAGTGTTAAATTTTGAGGAGTTCCTATTTCTTTCTTTCTTTCTTCAGTGCTCTTGCTTTGGGTGTAAGGTCTAGAAAAGCATCTCCAAGTATAAAATTTATAAGATATTTCCCTACATTTTCTTCTAACAGTTTTATGGTCTTAGACCTAACGTTTAGGTCTTTGATCCATTTTGAGTTAACTTTTGTATAGGATGTGAGGTATGGGTCCTCACATTTCATTCTTTTGCATATGGATATCCAGTTCTCTAGGCACCATTTATTGAAGAGACTGTTCTGTCCCAGGTGAGTTTGCTTGACAGCCTTAAGAAAAATAAATTGTCCATAGATGAGAGGGTCTGTATCTGGACACTCTATGGGATTACATTGGTCAGTATATTTATCTGTATGTCAGTACCATGCTTTTTTGACCACTTTAGCTTTGTAGCTTAAAGTCAGGGGGTGTGAGACCTCCAACTTCATTTTTTTTTCTCAGATTGCTTTTAGCTATTCTGGGCACCCTTCCCTTCCAGATAAATTTGGTTATTGTTTTTTTCTGTTTCTGAAAAGTAAGTTTTTGGGATTTTAATTGGTATTGCATTGAATCTGTAAATCAATTTAGGTAGAATTGACTTCTTAAGTATATTTAGTCTTCCAGTCCATGAACACAGTATGCCCTTCCATCTATTTAGGTCTTCTGTGATTTCTTTTAACAATTTCTTGTAGTTTTCTTTGTATAGGTGTTTATATTTATTCCTAAATATTTATTCTTTTGGTTACAGTTGTAAATGGAATTCTTTTCTTGATTTCCCCCTCAGATTGTTCATTACTAGTGTGTAAAAACACTACAGATTTTTGAGTGTTGATCTTGTAACCTGCCACTTTGCTGTACTCATTTATTAGCTCTAGTAGTTTTGCTGTGGAGTTTTTGGGTTTTTCAATATATAGTATCATATCATCTGCAAACAGTTAGAATTTTACTTCTTCCTTTCCAATTTTGATGTCTTGTCTAATTGCTCTGGCTTGAACTTCCAACACAATGTTGAATGACAGTGGTGATAGTGGACATCCTAGTCTTGTTCCAGATCTTAGGGGAAAGTTTTCAGTTTTTCCCCATTGAGGATGATGATAGCTGTGGGTTTTTCATATATTCCCTTTTTCATGTTGAGGAAGTTCCCTTCTATTCCTATCTTTTGAAGTGTTTTCAACAGGAAAGTATGTTGAATTTTGTCAGATGCCTTTTCTGCATCAATCGAGATGATCATGTGGTTTTTCTGCTTTGTTTTGTTGATATGGTATATTACATTAATTGATTTTCTTATGTTGAACCATCCTTGCATACCTGGGATGAATCCTAATTGGTCGTGATGTATAA
>PVIY010015500.1:0-27913 GCA_004026745.1 Myrmecophaga tridactyla | reverse complement strand
CTGTTGAGGAAGTTGCCTTCTATTCCTATCTTTTGAAGTGTTTTCAACAGGAAAGTATGTTGAATTTTGTCAGATGCCTTTTCTGCATCAATCGAGATGATCATGTGGTTTTTCTGCTTTGTTTTGTTGATATGGTGTATTACATTAATTGATTTTCTTATGTTGAACCATCCTTGCATACCTGGGATGAATCCTAATTGGTCGTGATGTATAATTCTTTTAATGTGTTGCTGGATTAGATTTGCTAGAATTTTGTTGAGGATTTTTGCATCTATATTCATAAGAGAGATTGGTCTGTAGTTTTCTTTTTTTGTAATATCTTTGTCTGGCTTTGGTATGAGGGTGATGTTGGCTTTGTAGGATGAGTTAGGTAGCTTTCCTTCCTCTTCAATTGTTTTGAAGAGTTTGAGCAGGATTGGTACTAATTTTTTCTTGAATATTTGGTAGAATTCACATGTGAAGCCATCTGGTCTTGGACTTTTGTTTTTGGGGAGCTTCTTAATGACTGATTCAATTTCTTTACTTGTGATTGGTTTGCTGAGGTTGTCTGTTTCTTCTTGAGTCGATGTTTATGCCTTTCTAGAAAGTTGTCCACTTCATCTACACTGTTATATTTATTAGCATAAAGTTGTTTACAGTATCCTGTCATTACTACCTTTATTTCTGTGGTGTCAGTGTGTATGTCTCCTCTTCAATTTCTGATCTTATTTATTTGCATCCTCTCTCTTCTTCTTTTTGTCAATCTTGCTAAAGGTCCATCAGTCTTACTGATTTTCTCATAAAACCAACTTCTGATTTTGTTGATTTTCTCAATTGTTTTCATGTTCTCAATTTCATTTATTTCTGCTCTAATCTTCATTATTTCTTTCCTTTTGCTTGCTTTGTGGTTAGTTTGATGTTCTTTCTCTAGTTCTTCCAAGTGAACAGTTAATTCCTCGATTTTTTACCTCTCTTCTTTTTTTGATATAGGCATTTAGGGCAGTAAATTTCCCTTTTAGCACTGCCTTTGCTTTGTCCCATAAGTTTTGATATGTTGTGTTTTCATTTTCATTTGCTTGAGATATTTACTGAGTTTTCTCGTAATTTCTTCCTTGACCCACTGGTCGTTTAAGAGTGTGTTGTTGAACCTCCATGTATTTTTGAATTTTCTGGCACTCTGCCTATTATTGATTTCCATCTTCATTCCTTTATGATCTAAGAAAGTGTTTTGTATGATTTCAATCTTTTTAAATTTATTGAGACTTGCTTTGTTACCCAGCATATGGTCTTTCTTGAGAATGATCCATGAGCACTTGAGAAAAAGGTGTATCCTGCTGTTGTGGGCTGTTATGTCCTATAATGTCTGTGAAGTCTAGCTCATTTATTGTATTATTCAAATTCTCTGTTTCTTTATTGATCCTCTGTCTAGATGTTCTGTCTATTGATGAGTGTGTGGAATACAAGTCTCCAACTAATATGCTAGCTGTGTCTATTTCTCTTTTCAGTGTTTGCCACATGTATTTTGGAGCATTCTGGCTTGGTGCATAAATATTTATGATTGTTATGGTTCTTGTTGAACTGTTCCTTATATTAATACATAGTGTCCTTCTTTGTCTCTTTTAACTGTTTTATATTTGAAGTGTAATTTGTTGGATATTAGTATAGCTACTCCTTCTCTTTTCTGATTGTTATTTGCATGAAATATCTTTTCCCAACCTTTTACTTTCAACCTATGTTTATCCTGGAGTCTAAGATGTGTTTCCTATAGACAGCTTATAGATGGGTCCTGTTTTTTAATCCAGTCTGCCAGTGTATGTCTTTTGATTGGGGAGTTTAATCCATTAAGATTTAGTGTTATTACTGTATGGGTAGTGCTTTCTTCTACCATTTTGCCTTTTGGATTTTAAATGTCATATCTAATTTTCCTTCTTTTACCTTTACTCATAGTCTTCCTTTCTACACTCTTCTTCCCACCTCTCTCTTCTGTCTTTTCGTATGTGTCTCTAGTGCTCCCTTTAGTATTTCTTGCATAGCTGGTCTCTTGGTCACAAATTCTCTCAGTGATTTTTTATCTGAAAATGTTTTAATTTCCCACTCATTTTTGAAGGACAGTTTTCGTGGATATAGAATTCTTGGTTGGCGGTTTTTCTCTTTTCGTAATTTCAATGTATCATCCCACTCTCTTCTCACCTTCATGGTTTCTGCTGAGAAATCTACACATGGTCGTATTGGGCTTCCCCTGTCTGTGATGGATTGCTTTTCTCTTGCTGCTTTCAAGATCCTCTCTTTCTCTTTGACCTCTGACATTCTAATTAGTAAGTGTCTTGGAGTACGTCTGTTTGGATGTATTCCCTTTGAGGTCCACTGGACTTCTTTGATCTGTAATTTTAAGTCTTTCATAAGAGTTGAGAAACTTTCAGTGATAATTTCCTCCATTAGTTTTTCTCCTCCTTTTCCCTTCTCTTCTCCTTCTGGGACACCCACAACACCTATGTTCGTGTGCTTCATATTGTCATTCAATTCCCTGAGTCCCTGCTCATATTTTTCCCTATATTTTCTTTTTCTTGTTGGATTTCAGATGTTCCGTCATCCAGTTCACTAATCCTATGTTCTGCCTCTCGAAATCTAACGTCGTAGGTTTCCATTGTTTTTTTCATCTCTTCTACCGTGCCTTTCATTCCCATAACTTCTGTGATTTGTTTTTCCTGACTTTCAGTTTCTTCTTCTTTTCATTCCTTGCCTTCTTTATATCCTCTCTCAATTCATTGATTTTATTTTTGATGAGGTTTTTCATGTCTGTTGATACATTCTTAATTAATTGTTTCAGCTCCTTTATCTCATTTGAATTGTTGGTTTGTTCCTTTGACTGGGCCATGTCTTCAATTTTCCAAGTGTGATTTGTTACTTTTTGCTGGCATCTAGGCATTTAATTACCTTAATTAGTTTGTTCTGGAGATTGTTTTCACTTCTTTTATCTAAGGTTTTCTTGCTGGGTTGATTTGTTACTTGTCTGTTGTTTGACATTCAGTTCAGCTTTTTCTGGACCTCCAGCTTCGGCTTTGTTTAACAGAGAATTTTTCAGTTCTTGTTTGCTTGTTTCTTGCCCTGCCTGTATGTTGCTTCCCCCCATTCCGCACCCTTAGAAGGGTCTACTTTGGTACTATAGACCCCAGGCAGATTTTCTCACACCAAATTGTCCTCCTGACAGGAGGAAAGGGTCACCTGCATTAGTTTTCCCTGAGGGTGAGACCCAGCATGTTGAAAGACTTCCCTGTGAAGTCTCTGGACTCTGTTTTTCTTATCCTGCCCAGTATGTGGCGGTTGTCTGTGTGCACGTCCCAGCAACATAAGATGATGTGGTACCTTTAACTTTGGCAGACTCTCCCTGCTGGGGGCATGGTGGAGACAGAGGAGAGGTTGTAGGTTGGTTTGAATCGCTTCAAATTAACAATCCCTGGTGTCTGAATTCCTTGAGGGAGGGATTCCACGTGAGTTGGGCTTCACCCCTGCCCTGGGGAAGGCACAGGCTCCAGACAAGCCCTCAGACAAGCTTGTTTCTGCCTATGCTTGGGGCAGTTGCAGCCTGAGAAGTCCTGCTGCTGTATCCAAAGGCATTCAAGACTTTGTGGAAACACAGCCAGAAAAACCTCTATTTCTTTTTCTTTTCTCTTTCTGTCAGCCCTGTTCCTTTGGCGCTGGGGCAGCAATGAGTGACCTCCACTTTTACCAGGTTCACCTGAGCTGGGGACCTATTTTTAGTAGTCAGAATTTGTTGATTAATTCCACATTTGGCATTTGGTTGCACTCAGCCCCTGCTGCTGGTAAAGTCTCTTTCCTTTCACCTCTAGGAAGCAGCCTGTGGGGGAGGGCTGCCAGCTGCCACAGCTTGGGGATCTAACTGTTCTGGGGGGGCTCGCAGCTGGTCCAGACTGGGATACACTGTGTGTCCAGTCACTGACGTGGCCCCAGGAGCTGTTCTGTACTGTTCCTGGTTTTTTAGGAGCTGTTCTGGAGGATGAACTAAATCGCGCACTTTGCTAAGCTGCCATCTTGCCAGATCTCTCCCCCATTGTGGGTTTTTATTGAGTTATGTCTCTGTGAACAAATCAGTTGTGAAGTAATTACTGATGCTTTGATATGAATTCTATAATAGAGATTTTTCTCAGAATTTACCTTCTAGCTGCTCCAGAACTCTGGAGCCTAGAAATAATATTGATATAGTGATTCAACAGCTGTGCTCTTTTGTTAAGTCCCATTTTCTCTGTTATACCTTCTCCTTCTCCTTTAATCCTTCTGCTAATCTATAGGGATCTTTGGGCAATGCCTATTTTGACTTTCTCATGTTGAGAGGGGGTATCAAAACTACAGGGGAATGTAAGTAATTGATAATCCTGAGAGTGTTATCACTCTCAGTTTCAGGATTTATCTGACCTAGGAACCCTCCAGGAATTATATGTTCCAGAATGGGAAACCTAGTGCATGAAGCATTTACAGAGTCTCAGTTCTAGCCCTGGTGTCTTAAAATTCAATAGAAGTGATGTTTATTGGGGTTTAGCAAACCAATGCAATTAACACCAACTGAAGCTTGCAAAAGAGCAGCTTTCCAATAGTCTGTTGACTCCAGTTGATCTCTCTTGGCCACTGTTGCCTTATGTTATTACACTTCTTTTCTTGCTTTTGGTCAGGAAGGCATTGTCAATCCACTTCTTTTCCTGCTTTTGATCAAGAAGCATTGTCAGTTTGGTGCCAGTGCCAGACCCGTCCCCGGAAGTCACACCCATGTCGTCAGGAAGATTTTCACCCCTGAATGGCTTGCACCACGTAATGGGGAGGGCAGTGATTTTCCTTGCAGAGTTGGGGTTAGAGAGAGAGTCCACCTCGGAGCACAAAAAGGCTTCCTGGAAACAACTCTTAGGCTTTTTTATGGGCAGTCTTTGTTTCTCCCCTAAGGAAATAAGCTCCATAAAGGCAAACCTCCGAATCCAGGGCTTGACCTATTTTCTTGGGAGTCTGCAAGGTTGAGAGGGTACCTAGGGTTTCCCAGATGGGACAGTTTAATAGTTCCATAGATAGATTAGATAGATAGATAGATATGTTAGATAGATAGATCTAATGATAGATAGATTAGATTAGATAGATTACATAGATAGATAAGATAGATAGGTTAGATAGTTAGATAGATATGTTTTTCCCCTTCAGATCTTTCAGGGACTCTACCATACTTTTTTTTTTTTTTAATATTTTTATTGAGAAATATCCACCCACATATGGTCCAACAATACTGTACAATCAATGGCTCTTAATATCATCACATAGTTGTGTATTCTTCACCATGATCATTTTTAGAACATTTGCATCACTGCAAAAAAAAAGCAATAAAAAGAAGAAAAAAGAACTTATATATCCCATACCCCTCTCTCTTATTGACTCATAGTATTTCAATCTACCTAATTTTTACCCTTAATCTCCCCCTATTACTTCTTTATTTTTTATCCTTTTTTATTTTTATATTTTTATTCATTTGTCTATACCCTGGATAAAAGGAGCATCAGACACAAGGTTTTCACAATCATACAGTAACATTATAAAGCTGTATCATTATTCAGTCTTCTTCAAGATTCAAGGCTTCTGGAATACAGTTCAACCATTTCAGGTGCTTCCTCTAGCCATTCCAATATACAATAAACCAAAAAGGGATATCTGTATAATGTGTAAAAATAACTCCAGGATAACTTTTCAACTTTGTTTTAAATCTCTCAGCCACTGAGACTTTATTTCGTCTCATTTCTCTTTTCCCCCTTACAGTTGAGAAGATTTTTTCAGTCCCTTGATGCCAGGTCCCAGCTCATCCCAGGATTTCTGTCTCACATTGCCAGAGTGGTTTATACCCCTGGGAGTCATATCTCACGTAGAGGGCAGAGGGCAGTGAGTTTGCTTGCTTTGTTGGCTGAGAGAGAGAGAGGCCACATCTGAGCAACAAAAGAGGTTCTCTGGGGGTGACTCTTAGGCATAATTGTCAGTAGGCTTATTTTCTCCTTTGTAGGTATAAGGTTCATAGGGGTGAGCCTAAGATTGAGGACTCAGCCTGTTGAATTGGTTGTTCCCATTGCTGGCCGGATTATCAGGAATTCCCCAGATGGAGAAGTTGAATATTTCCTCCTTTCTCCCCAGTTCCCTAAGGTGGCTTGACAAATTTTTATTCTCTGCCCAAATTATATATCAGGGTATCACACTTAACCTGTACAGATCAAGATCTCATGCCCTATGCAAGGTTCCATGTAATTATGGTGTTTAAGTAAACTGACCATTCAAATTAAATTAGATAATGTGCTACCCAAAATATAAATTTTGCACCAAATAAACATCTTTCCCTTTGACCTCACACAGAGGTTGAAGTTTGAAAATATGGGCTATATCATCCTTTACCCAGTATTCTGACTTACCTTAGTCCTATCCAGACTAGCTTCATTATATCTCTGATCAAACTCTGTCATGGTCAGGTTCATGTGTCAACTTGGCCAGATCGTGGTGCCTGGTTGTCTGGTTGGGCAAGCACTGTCTATAGCTGAGGACTTTTCATGGATTTAAACCATGATCCTGTTGGCTGCATGCACAGCTGATTGCATTTGTAATCAGCTAAGGGTCATGCCTCCTGCAGTGAGTGACGCTTAATCTAATCACCAAAGGCTTTTAAGGAGAATTCAGAAGAGACAGTCACTCTTCCTGCTTCAGCCAGCCAGCCTCTCCTGTGAGTTTGTTGAGGACCTTCATCAGAGCTGTCAGCTTGCGGCCTGCCCTGCAGACATTGGACTCTACATCCCCACGGTTGCATGAGACACTTTTATAGATTTTGTATTTATAGATATCTCCTGCTGATACTGTTTTTGTAGAGAACCCTAGCTAATACCAAGTCTGATCACTTTTTCAACTTTTTAAACAGTTGCTGAATGGGATAATGCTGACTTTCATAGCTTTGGTGCTCTAACTTTGAGTCTCAGGTATCATATAAATACCCAAAATTTCAGGAAACGACAAGGTCATACACAAATAGCTCAGTGTCTCAGAATTTAGAAATAGTAGTTACAACTCCTGAATGTATGTGACTGCTGTAAGAGCTTACAATCTACGACCTTTTAAAATAGACCCCAACCTGATAAGCTATGCTCTCGACTTCAGTTCCTTGAGTTTGTTTATTATATATTTAATCTGTATGAGTGAGGCATGATAAATGACAAATATTTTTTGTTTCTGACATTTCTTTCAGCAAACTTTCCTTAAAGTTCATTCACCTAGTTGCATACCTCACAACTTCATTCCTTCTTGTGGTCCCTCAGTAGTAGGTTTACACCACAGTTCCCCCTTCCTTCCCTCAGTCATTGTACCCTTAGGCCACCTCCATCCATTGTGAATTGTGAACACTGCTGCCA
Source organism: Myrmecophaga tridactyla (assembly GCA_004026745.1). NCBI lineage: Eukaryota > Metazoa > Chordata > Mammalia > Pilosa > Myrmecophagidae > Myrmecophaga > Myrmecophaga tridactyla. The sequence continues at coordinate 20,507 of PVIY010015500.1, read as the reverse complement.
TAAATACCAGTGTGCAAATAGTCCATTAGTGTTCCCACACTCAGTTCCTTCAGGTATATACTGAGCAATGGGGTTGCAGGATCATATGGCAATCCCACCCCTAGACTCCTGTGGAACCACCACACTGCCATCTGGAGGGGCTGCACCTCTCAGCTTCCCCCCAATAGTGAATAGGTACATCTCTTTCTCCACATTTTCTCTAGCACTTGTTTTTCTCTGTTCATTTTTAACAGTTTCATTCACACATCGTACAATCCAACCTAAGTAAATAGGCTCGCCTCTACCACCATAATCTATATGAAGACATTTCTTTTTCTTCCATATAGAATCCATCCCCCCCTCCTTGTTAACATTTAGTTTTGGCATGGTGGCTTTGTTACATTCAGTAAAAGAATACTACAATGTTACAGTTGACTATAGACCCTAGCTTGCATTGATTGTACTTTTTCCTATATAGCATCCATTTTCAACCCCTTGTAAAGTTGACATTCATTTGTTCTCTGTCATCAAAAATGTTTTTATATTTGTACATTTAGTCGCTGTCATTGTCCACTCTAGGCATTCCCAAATTGTACCGTCTCAGTCTTTATCCTGTCTTTCCTTCTGGTTTCATACGTGCCCCCAGTCCTTCTCCCTCAACCAAATTCACATTCAGCTTCATTCAGTTCTACCAATACCTTTTTATAATTACTCCACCATAGTCTGAGATGTATCCTGGTATTATTTTAAGCTATACAGAATTATAAGCCCTCATTCCCATTCTGGATTCCAGGAGTTTGAGTTATTTAAATGAGCTATCCAGACAGGTTGATTTAGATTATGTGTTACAGAAAATTTAGGTTCTAGACATAATAAACCTCTCTGCCTTTGAGCTCATGTAGTAGCTGAAGGTCTGGAGTACATACACTATCATTGTTTTTACCCTGCATTCTATTTACCTTAGGCCCAGCCAGATTGGTTTTGTTTTAGACTTTGAGTTTAAATTAGATCTCTTTGTTGGTTACTTTAACTGTTCTTTTAAATATCAGTGCTAACTATCAGGTCTGCGTGCAATCCATTTGTGGCATATGGGTGTCACAGAGCTACTTAGAGTTCCAGAGAAATATCAGCTGTTACACATATAGCTCAGTGTCTTAGAATCAGAAAGACATCTACAACTTTAGACCAAGTGTGGTAGCTATAAGGGCCCACGATCTAGGTTCCCATTTTCTTATAAGTATTTTCTGAGAGAGACCTTAGCATATTTGTTCTTTTGTTTCTGGCTTATTTTGCACAACACATTGTCCCTAAGATTTATTCAGTTTGTTTTTTGCCCCTTGACATCCCTCCTTTTGTAGGTGCACCGAATTCTATCATATAAATGCATCACTGTTCACCATTGTGCTTTTCAGTCATTGTATCCTTCTGCTCCCTCCATCTTATTGGGAATAACGGATAATGTCCAAAATACACAAGTCATGTCTTACAGTGTCTTCCTTTGGTTGTACAATCAGCAGCACTCTCAATTTTAGACTATTTTCATTGCTCCATAATGACAAAGAACCGGCAAATACAACATCACCAACTATAGAATCAAAACTTTCTTATCACTTGTCCCTCCTCAGTCCCCATAAGTTGCCCCTGGTAGTGCTGTGTTACTATTGATGTCTTCCTGTTAATTTTTGGCCATAGCATGCATTTTTAATTTCCCCCTATATCCCTCTATGATTGACTCTTTGTCCACTGTTGAACCATTGAAATAGTTCATGTGAAAACTTAATTATAATTGTAAATTAAATCAGTAGGATACTTGGCACTATACATACCCTTTCAATCTTATTCACCTTCAATATGGCAGTGTTACTTATGAACCTACTAATTAGTTACCATCACTTCTATCCGTTCCCTTGCATTTAGATTCACCCTCTTTGGGTAGGCTTTCCTCTGTCTCTTGCTTTTGTGTACCTCTAAGTCTGCTATATCCTACAGTGTATCCTCTGATATTACCCTTACCAGAGTCATAATAGCAAACTCATACAGTATCTGTCCTTTTGTGTCTGACTTTTTGCACTCAGCATTATCTCCTCAAGGTTCATTTATGTTGTCTTATATTTAGGAACATCATTTCATCTTACTGCTGCATAACATTCCATCTTATGTATATACCACATTTTGTTTATCTGCTCATCTGTTGATGGGCACTTGGATTGTTTCCATCTCTTGGCAATTGTAAATAGTGATTCTGTGAACATTGGTGTGCAGGTGTCTGTGTCACTGCCCACAGCTCTTCTGGGTATATACCAGGTCATAGGCCAACTTAATATTTAGTTTTCTGAGGAATCACCAAACAGTCTTCCACAGTAGCTGTACCTTTATACATTCCCGTAAAAAGTGAATAAATCATCCTATTTCTCCACATCCTCTCCAACATTTGTAGTTGCCTGTTTAATAGCAACCATTCTTCTAGGTGGGAGGTGATATCTCATTGTTGTCTTGATTTGCATTTTCCTTGTAGCTAATGCAAATGACCATCTCTTCATATGCTCTTTAGTCATCTGTATTTGCTCTTCAGATAAGTGTCTATTCAAATTCTCTGCCCATTTTATAATTGGATTGTTTGTTCTTTGTTGTTGAGCTGTATAATTTATATACACAGGATATCAAGCCTGTATCTGATACGTGGTTTCCAAATATTTTCTCCCTTTGAGGGGGCTGCCTCTTCACCTTTTAACCAAAGTCCTTTGAGGCACAGAAGCTCTTGATCTTAAGGTGTTCCCATTTATCTGTTTTTTATTTTGTGGCTTGTGCTTTAGTTGTAAAGTTTAAGAAGCTACCTCCTATTAGTAGATCTTGAAGATGTTTCCTTGCATTTTCTTCTAGAAGTTTTATGGCAATGGCTCTTACTTTTAGGTCTTTAATCCATTTGGAATTATTTTTGTATAGGCTGTAAGGTAGGTGTCCCCTTTCATTCTTTTGGCTCTTGATATCCAATTCTCCCATGCCCATTTATTGAAAAGCCAGTTTGGTGGCTTTGGGAGCCTTATTGAAAATAAATTGTCCATAAATTTGGTGTTCTATTGTTCTAGTTTGCTAGCTGTCAGAATGCAATACACCAGAGATGGATTGGCTTTTAATAAAAGGGGATTTATTTAGTTAAAAATATATAGTTCTTCAGAAGAAAGGCAGCTAACTTTCAACTGGGGTTCTTTCTTACGTGGGAAGGCACAGGGTGATCTCTGCTGGCCTTCTCTCCAGGCCTCTGGGTTCCAACAACTTTCCCTGGGGTGATTCCTTTCTGCATCTCAAAGGCCTGGGCTGAGCTGCGAGTGCTGAGATGAGGTATGCTGAGCACTTGGAGTGTGCTATGTTGAACGCTATCCTTTAAGCTTCCAGCTTAATCAAACATTATTCATTGCAGCAGGCATGCCTCCTAGCCAACTGCAGATGTAATCAGTGTACACAAAATTCACATAATGTGTACAAGTACTTGACATTTCTGGTTAAGCTTTTTCCTAGGTACCTGATTTTTATGGTTGCTGATTTTTATTCACATGCCATTGGCTCAAGTCCGCAGCAATAGAATGAGACACCTTCACCTGGCCAAATTAACACCTGCACCTAACTACCGCATCTATCTGTGCACTTTTGATTTTATTCCATTGGCTTTTATCTTTGTGCAAGTATCATGCTATTTTGAGCACTGTGGCTTTATAACAAGCTTTAAATCAGGAAGTGATAGTCCTCCTACTTTGCTCTTTAGCTATTTGGGGTCTCCTTCCCTTCCAAATAAATTTGAAAATCAGCTTTTCCAAGTCTTCATATAGGTTGTCAGAATTTTGATTGGTATTGCATTGAATCTGTAGAACAGTTTGGGTAGAATAGACATCTTAATGACATTCAACCATCCTATCCATGAGCATGGAATGTCTTTCCATCTATTTAGGTGCTTTTTAATTTCTTTTAGCAATGTTTTGTAATTTTCTGTGTACAAGTACTTGACATTTCTGGTTAAGCTTTTTCCTAGGTACCTGATTTTTATGGTCGCTATTTTGAATGGATTTTTTCCCCCTTAATTGTCTCCTCAGGATAGGTCATTGCTTGTGTACAGAAACATGACTGATTTTTGTGCACTAATCTTGTGTCCCACCACTTTGCTGAATTTGTCTGTTAGTCAGGTAACTTTGTCGTAGATTTCTCAGGGCTTTCTAAGTATAGAATTATATCATCTACACATAATGAAATTTTCACTTCTTCCTTTTCTGTTTGGATGCCTTTTATTTATTTCTCCTTTCTAATCACTCCAGCTAGGACTTCTAGTACATTGTTGAGTAATAGTGGTGACAGTGGGCATCCTTGTTTTGTTTCTGATCTTAGGAGGAATTCCTTCAGTTTCTTTCTGCTAAGTATGATGCTTACTATAAGGTTTTTTTTTTTTTCCCCACATGGTCAGGCACCAGGAATCCAACCTGGGTCTCCAGCTATAGGTTTTTAATATATGCCCTTTATAGTATTGAGAAAGTTCCCTTTGATTCCTACCTTTTGAAGTTTTTATCAGGAAAGGATGCTTGATTTTGTCAAATGCTTTTTCTGCATCAGTTGATATAATCATGTGATTTTTCCCTTTTGGTTTGTTAATGTGCTGTATCACATTGATTGATTTTCTTATGATGTATAATTCTTTTAATTGCCATTGGATTCAGTTTGCTAGCATTTTGTTAAGAGTTTTTGTATCTACGTTCATTAGGGAGATTGGTCTATAGTTTTCCTTTCTTGTAGTATCCTTACCCAGATTTTCTATTAGAAGATATCAGTTTCATAAAATGAGTTAGTGTTCCTTTTTCCTCAATTTTTTTTTTTTGGAAGTGAAGCAGGATTTGGTATTAGTTCTTTTTGGGATGTTTGATAAAATTCACCTGTGAATCCATCAAGCTGTGGGCTTTTCTTTGTGGGAAGATTTTTGATGATTGATTGACTCTCTTACTTGTAATTGATTTGTTGAGATCTACTTCTTCTCTAGTCAGTATAGGTAGGTTTTGCATCTAGGAATTTGTCCATTTCGTCTAAGTTATCTTTTTGTTGTTGTTGTTATATAGTTGTTCATAGTATTCTGAGTTTAAGATTTCTTCAGGATCCATGGTAACAAACACCCCCCCCCTTCATTTCTGATTTTGTTTATTTGCATCCTTTTTTTTTTCCCTTTGTTATTCTTGCTAGGGGCCCATCAATTTTACTGATTTTTATCAAAGAACCAGCTTTTGCTTTTGTTGTTATGTAATATCAATTTAATACTCAACAATAATCTTATGAAATAGATATTACTGTTATCCCAGATTTTCAAAGGAGAACATTTAGTCTTAGTGAAAAATTAATTGATTTGTGCAGAACACCCAGCTAGTAAAGAGGACAGTTGGACTTTAACACAAGTCTTTCTGATTTTAAAGCATTCATCTTTAATCATTATACCATCAATACTTCCCTGGACAAAGGAGTCCATCAAGTAAGAATACCAATGAGTTTAGAAGTTTAGAATTCTCTTTAAAGCTTTAATACTGAAATGTCCCTATGTTGTTGAGGAAACCACTCAATTTCAGCATTTTATTTTATATACTTGAGTCTGAGCATGTAATTTATTTCTTTTTTACTTGTCATGACAAGTAAATAAAGTGTGTTAAATGCCTTGGAGCCGAATAACAGAAATGTATAAATTTTTAAGCTGCATTTTTATAGATAATTTTAAAACTATACATTATTTATACTCTTTTTTTAGGTATCAGTTCTTTTTATAATTTCAATTCATTTTTGAAACTTTTTTTTGTTGTTATATATAACATGTACAAAGAAAAGAAAGAAAAGGCAATGATTTTCGAAGTACACTTTAACAAGTAGACACTGAACAGATTTAGATTTCAGAGTTTGTTATAGGTTACTATTCCACTATTCCACATTTTTCCTTCTAACTGCTCCAAAACACTGGAGGCAAGAAGAAATACATATTTTTCTTTTTTTGTGTGAAAAATAACATACATGCAAAAAAGCAATAAATTTCAAAGCACTTCTTAACAGTTAGTCAATTCATTTGTCAAACATATTATTGAGCGTTTTGTACAAGTTAGGCATTTTTCCAAACCCTAGAGATAAAGCCAAGAACAAGGCAGAATGAGCTCCAGCCATAATGGAGCTTACATTTTAGTATGAGAGACAGAAATTAAATAAGTAAAGTAATAAATACATATGAAAATGTTTGATAGTGATAAGTGCTCTGAAGACAGTCTATAACAGGCTTAAGGTAATAAGAATTTTGGGACTAAAGATTGACTGGATTATGTCATGGGTAGAGAGGATTTGGATGAGACCAAAGAATGAAAGAAATGTGAAGAGCTGGGCAGAGTACACAGCTGATTTGAACTTGGGTATTTGAAGAAACAGCGTGAAGGCCAGTGGAGAACAGTGAATGTGTGAGTAAAAAATGAGACTGTACGAGAGAATGTTGGAAAGGTGGGCAGGAGCCAGATTATGCAGGACTTTTTCAGCCATAGTAAGGAGTTTATGTTTTATTCTAAGACTGATGGGATGTCATTAAGGTTTTAGTAGAGTAATGATATAATTTAATTTATGGCAATTCTAGTTAAATGTGATCATGTGTTGTTTAACTTGCACATATTTGTAACTTTTTCAAATTTCTCTCTTTTATTGGTTTCTGATTTCATTCCATTGTTGTTAGAGAACATACTTTGATGATATCAATCCTTTCAAATGTAATGAGGCTTATTTTATGGCCTAATACATGGTCTATCCTTGAGACTCTTCCAAGTACATTAAGGAAGAATGTATATTCTGCTATTGTTGGGTAGAGTGTTCTATAGATGTCTGTTAGATCTAGTTAGTTTACAGTGTTGTGCAAGTCTTCATTTTCCTTGTATGTCTTCTGCCTGGTTTTTTTATTGATTATTGCAAGAGGATATTGAAGTCTTTAACTATTATTGTTTAATTTTCTGGTTCTTCAATTTCGTTAGTTTTTTACTATATGCATTTTTGGGGCAGATGTGTATGTGTTTCTTGTTGTTAGGTCTTCCTGAAAGATTGAACTTTTTATCATTATAATGTTGCCTTCTCTGTCTCTAGTACCAATTTTTGTCTTAAGGTCTTTTTGTCTGATATTATATAGCCACTTCAGCTCTCTTTTGGTTACTGCTTGCTTGAATGGTATATCTTTTCCCATGCTTTTACTTCGAATTTATTTGAGTCTTTTAAACAAAAGTGAGTGTCTTGTAGACAATTGGATCATGTTTCTAAAAATTTTCTCTGCCAATCTCTGCTTTTTAATTGGAATGTTTAAGCAATTTATATTTAATGTAACTACTGTTAAGAAAGAATTTATGTCTGCCTCTTTTTTATTTCTGTCTTTTTTTCCCCCTAGTTTTCTAGTCTGCTATCTTTAATCCCTTGTTTTTTTTCACTACATACTTTTTAGATATTTTCTTGTTGTTTGCCCTGGGGAGTATAATTAACATCTTAATTTAAAACAATTTTCTTTGAATCATTATCAGTTCATTTCCACAGTATACAAAAACTTTGCTCCATTCCTTCTTCCTGCTTTGTAATTGTTACCATACAAATTACAGCTTTATACAGTTTAGGACTAACAATACAGTTGTATTATTATTGTTTTGTGCTCTTGTCTTTTAAATCAAATAAGGAGAAGAAAAGTATTGCAAACAAAAAGATTTATACTGTCTTTTAAATTTACCAATGTAGTTACCTTTACTGGTCCTCTTTACTTCATGTGGTTTCAAGCCTGGTTAGCTTAGTGATCAGCTAACGATTGTACAGGGATTCCTTAATTGCCTTAGACCAATAAGTCTCCCGGATTTTGCTAATTGACTTCTTGTGTGTGTTAGGGCTTTCTTTCAGTGTTCTGCAGTTTACAACGTTCTCTTAGCCTTCAGTTATTGCTTGTGTAGAGCCTCAAGATCAGTCACAGATGAGAGATTAGGACCTTTCCAGATTTTTTTTTTTTTGGGTGTGTGAACAGCCCTGTACATTCCTAGATTCCCAAGAATGTTTTGGAGTTTTCAGAGCTCCCTGTGGACATCTTATTCTCCAGATTTTTCTGTTTAAATTTTTTGGTTAGCTTCTTGTTTGCCCAGTTGGTGTTGCCTCCCAGGCATTTGTGATATTAAACAATTGCTGCTGACTTTGACAAAACCCTAGGGAGAGGGATACATGCCCTGGAGACTGATCTCTGAGTCAGGTAAAAAATGACCAGTCCTCTGGATGGAGCTTTTCCAATCCATTTGTCAGAAAGGTTAAATAATGGCAGTTCTCTGTGGATAGGGCTTTTGGGGAGTGCTAAACATTCTGCCCCCTCTATTTGCTCTTTGGCTGCTGGTTTTCATAGCTATTGTGGTTGAAAGACTGCTGGTTTTCAAGGCCACCATAGATCTGAGGAAAGGAGAATAGGGATTATGTAACTTAAAACCACACAAAGCTTGCTGTTCTTACTGAAATTCAGCAATTTTTCTTGAAACAGTGCTCCTTTGGTTTGCTATAAGTCATTTGTTAACTTACAGAGTTCTGAAAAGGTTGATTTTGACAAATTTTGCTAATGTACTCATTAACTTCATTAACTTTTGTTAACGTATTCATTAAACTTCTCTACAGTTTAATTCATGGTGAAAACTAAAAAAAAAAAAAAAAAAAAAAAAAAAAAGAAAAACAGAACTATACCATGAGAGGAATTGAATATGGGAGGGCAAAAGCAGAATCAGGGAGACCAGTGATGATGCTAACTTGGACTAGCAGTGTGGAAATGGGAAGAAGTTGAGGTATTTGAGATATGCCTTGATCAGGCTGACCAAGTTTGCACATGAATCATCATAACAATCATCTTTTTCTGTCTTCATTTGCTAGGTGAAATAACGTTCAGGGAGATTTAAATATTTCGTCCAGTGTTACAGAGTAAGCAGAAAAGCCAGGATTAGAGCCTCTGATTTACTTGACTACAAGTTTTCTTATCATCTGTGCATACTGTTCATGACATTAAATTCAAATTGATCCAAATATTAAGTTCACAATACTATTTAAGGTAAAATTGACTGTTATAGTTCTTATTGTTATTGTTTTTAAGGAGGTGAGAATTCAGTTATTCAGAAGCATTTGGTAGAATTTTGTAGTGATAATCAGTAAAGAGGATTTTTCATGTGTCAGAAGGTGGCACTTCTTTTAAATTTAAGTGAAACTTTATATTCTACCTTGAGATAAATCCGTCTTTGCCAGCTTTCCCTTCTTTTAACGTTATGGATATCATTACCAAAGCAAATGAAATGATTTATTGTTATTAAACCATTTCATATGTCTTAAACATACATGACTGTATGATGGGCTTGTAATTTTATTCATTTGATGCTATTTTCCCCTCTTTTTGGTTAGTCTATCACATACACATATACATAAACACAAGCATATATGTTACTTTTTTCATTACAAAAGTAATTCATGCTATTGTAAAAAAGCTCAAGCAATAAAAATCATATTCTTTCCTTGTCTATGCCTCACCTCATCTGCCATTCCACTTCCTTGAGTTAATTATTTTTATCTGATTCAAATATCTTTCAAGACTTTTTGCAATTCACCTGCAACTCTACATCCATGTATATGTGTGTTCACATACACCCACACACTTTTGTAATATTTCCAGTGTGTTTATTTTCCTTTATCAATTTACTTACCTAATTATTTTTAACATCTATATAATATTCCATATTATGGACATAACAATTTTATATTTTTGAGTTTTGAAGAGACAAAAATTTATAATAAGAGATAAGATAGAAAGTGGTTGAATGTTTCAGTCTTTACCTGGATGCTTGTAAGAAGGCACAAAATAACCTTTGTTCTGTTTTTTAAGAAAAGGCCGTAAACAAAAGTATGTTCCTGCTTGCCAGCATTTGATTGGCAGCTTTTCTGTTTGGTGTTGAAGTGAGTCTTCCATGAGGCCACTGGACATTGTTTACTTTTTCATAATTTTATTTTTATTTTGCTGTTGTTTATTGAAGAGGAAAATCACAGTTTTGTACTGAGAGGAATTTTTCTTTTAAATGTTATGCTGAGGCAATGTAGAGGCCACAGCGTCTCCTTGGAAACCAGGGTTCTGTGGGGCAGAGCCAACTAACTGGCTCAAGATGGATACTGTGTCCTTAGGAAATAATTCAGGAAGTCTGGCAAGAAGGAAAGTCTTACCATAGAGGAAATTCAGGAAATAGGTGCTCAGTTATTTAAGTTTTCAGTTTTGTCATAATTATTTTAAAAAATGTTCTATCCTAATTGTGAAAGTATAAACTTGGATAAGTAACAAGTTTCACTTTCAGCTCCCAGATGGTATATATTTATCACTAAGAAATGTGAATGCTAGCATATTTTATTTTAAAGAGAATTCTATCCTAGAGGTTTGCAGAGTCATTTCATAAAAAATAATTTTCAATAGTCTTAATAAAGCATTTCAGATTAGGAGTTATGAAGACAACTCTAGAAACACTGGCAAAGAAATACTAAAGCTCCCCCCCCACCCCAAATATTTTAAAGTAAGATTGATGGACAGCCAATAATATAATTAATCTTTTGGAAACTGAAGTATTACTACTACCAAAGTGTTGGCACATTCTTTTTATCCTTGTGTTATTGTAACAACTTTAAAGTCATTGAATATATTTAGTCATTGGTTAAATTATGATTTTCTTTCTTACTGAAGATTGGCTAGTATTTTAGAAGTGATAATTATACTGTTTCGGTTTTGAAGAACTATTAAAAACATTGTTTTATATTACCATATTTTTAAAGTTTCCTGAGATAAATTTCTAGAATGTTTACATTATTATGTTTGTTTGTGTTCTCTGGAAGGATACCTTGTACTTTAATTAAAGAGAAATGTCTTTTCTTTCTAATTGAAGTCTCAAGAAACTTTTAAGAACTGAAGTCCTTAAAAGCATTTATTTATATATTTTTCAATTAAAAATTTTGAAATATTTTATGCCCTTCATCTGCATCCTCCAGTTGTTCACATTTTACCACATTTGTCTTGCAGTTATCTTTCTACCTATTACTGTTATCACTGTTATTTTCAGAACAAGTTGCAGACATGATGTCCTACCACCCCTAAATCCTTCAGTCATATATTGAGAAAACTCTCTGGTATATAACCACAGTAAGACCATCAAAATCAAGTCATTAACTTTGATACAATATTGCATTCCAATACACAGGCCCAATCCAAATTTCACTGATTGCCATAGTAATATCCTTTTTTTTAAAAAAAAAAAAGACAACTTTTTGTTTATTGTATAATATAACATCTATACAAAGCAAAGAAACAAAAGAAGCAATAGTTTTCAAAGCATTCTTCAACAAGTAGTTACAGGACAGATCCCAGTATTTGTCATGAGTAATATCCTTTTAAAACACCCTTATCTTTTCTGGTCCCGAATTAGTTACCGGGCAAGAAGTATATTATGAATCTCTAGTTCAGACAGACTATAGAATCAGGTTTGTACTACCTGTTCATATTACAAGTAAATTCTTGGCTTTTTTTTTTTTTAATTCTTTTTTTTTTATTGTACAAATAACATATATACAAAAAGGCAATAAATTTCAAAGCGCATCACAAAAATTAATTGTAGAACAGATTTCAGAGTTTGGTAAGGGTACTAACAATTCCACAATTTTAAAATGGGTTTTACTTCTAACTGCTCTAATACTGGAGCCTGAAAGAAATATCGATATAATGATTCAGCAATCATACTCATCTGTTAAACTCTAATTTCTCTATATAACTCCATCACCTTTGATTTCTGCCCCCTCTTTAGGGATATTTGGGCTATGCCAATTATAACTTTTTCATGTTGGAAGGGACGGTCGATAATATGAGATGGGGGATGGAGTAGTTGATGTTCTGGAGAGGGTGGCCCCTCTTGTTTCAGGACTTATCTGGTCCAGGGATCCATATGGAGGTTGAAGGCTTCTGGAAAGTTACCCTAGTGCATGGAACCTTTGTAGAAACTTATATAATGCCCTAGGAGTTCTTTAGGATTGGCCGGAATGGTTTTGCTTGGGCTTTGGGAAGTTATGATAGGTAGTAATGTCTAACTAAAGTTTGCATAAGAGTGACCTCCAGAGTAGCCACTCGACTCTATTTGAACTCTCTCAGCCGCTGATACCTTATTTGTTACACTTTTCTCCCCTGTTTTGTTCAGGATGGCATTGTTGAACGGTGCCAGGGCCGGACTCATCTCTGGGAGTCATCTCCCACACCGCCAGGAAGACTTTCACCCCTGGATGTCATGTCCCACGTAGGGAAGTTGACTGTTTTTTTTGACAATTCTTAGGTTCCTGATTGCATTTCCTTGGTTTGTTCCCTGACCTTTGATCACTAAAATTGTATTTTCCTTTTCCTTTTGCTCTGGACTGTGGGCCTTTGCCCACACTATTTAACCTGAAGCTTACAGGTAAAAGTTTGGACTGCTGCCTGACTTTGTCAAAAGGCAGCCAGTCGGTCTTTCTGTTTTGTTTCCTTAAAATGATAATGTGTAAGTGATAAGTAATATTTTTGTGCCGATGTCTACCTGGGAGTCAGGTGCATTTTCTGTGTAGAAGTTAGGAAGAATATGAGAAAGTTGGAACTCAGAATAATTTCATGTGCCACAGCCAGGATTAGGCGTATATAAAGTTGAAAACTGGTGCAGTGCAGTGTATGTGTATGTGTATATACGTAGTAGAGTCCTTTGCTGTGAATCTTGGGTTTGGCAGCATGTGCTCCTGAATTATTTTAGATTTTATCTCTGTCTATAGGCTTTATAATCTTCATCTAGTTACCTCATATGCAGAAGCTTCCCAGGTAGTGGCTCAATAATTCAGAACAGAATGAACTAATGAACTAATGGCCTAAAATTTGGGATCAATTGACAACTCTTAAATAAGACATTATAGATAGCTGGTTTTGCACAATAATTAAACACTTGATGTTATTATGATGTAGATTTGTACACATTTTTAAAAGTTGGAGGTATATTTTCCACAAGTAAATTTATTGTGATTCTAATCATTCAACTAATAAGCTTTAATAATGTTTGAAAATAAGAATTTTAAGAATTGGCTAGCTTCTGAACAATAGGTCTTCCAGGGAGAGGATAGACTAAGAGATTGTATAAACTTCTAATTAAAAGTCATAATTTTTCTTAATAATGAAATATTATTAAATTAAGGTTTAAAGCCAGTTTGGGTAAGGAATTTGGGTTATCAGATAAGCAGTAATTTGATTTCTGGAATGAATATTGAGAAAGGGAGATATTTGCAGTGATTCTGGCCTCCAATGCATGGGAGAAGAATCTTTTATAAATCATGTATTAAGAGCTGCAAATTGCTGAATAAAATGCAACTTGCCTTTGGTTTTATGAAGAAATTTCTAGACTTGTGCGCCCTCTTGTGTTTAACTTGTTATTAAGACTATTAAACATTATGTGGCTTTTAGTAGTCTTGTGGAGACAGAGGGATTCGATTGGTGTTATCTTCCTTCTTTTAAGAGATTATGAATTTTCAAGTATATAAATATAAAAATTCAATGTATATATGAACAATCTCATAATTACAAGAATTTTGTAGTGTTTTTGTAGAACTAAAGTTCTTTGTGCAGTTTGAAAGACTACTAAGCATTTCCCTGATTCTGTTCCCTTCATCTACTTTCACACATACTATGTAAATTTTATTAAATTTAATTAATGCATTGTTTGATGTATATGTCCTTGAATGTAAATTTTTTTTAAAAAGGCTAATCATGGTTTATTTTATGCTATTATTTTTATATGAAGTTTCTGTAGTATTGTTAACTATGTTGGGTAATCTAGCAAGTGCCCATGTAGATTGTAGGCCTTCAATAAATGTCGAAAGAAAGAATGGAAGAATTATGGCTGATAACCTGTATTTTCTTATTGACTGAAAGGGGATTAGAATTAGTTGGATGGTTGCCATGTTGCTATATTTTTTTGAAGGGTTTTTGTTTGTTGGTTTAATACATCTGAAAAGAATGCAAATACAAAGAATTGAGACATAAGAAAGTATTGGTTCAGCACTAATGAATTTACAAGAATTAGGATTAGGGAAGTTGGAAAAGACTACCTAAACATTAAAAAAAGAGAAAAATATAAGCTGATAATATATCTACTAACACTCATGAATAGCGTTCATAAGATCCTTTCCATGATTTTTATTAAACTAGAGACCCTCAACTGGCTTCTCTAGGGTTCCTGATATGCAAAACAGAAATAAGGGATACCCCTGACTGCCCCATGTTGTTAAATGTTCTCCCCACCCCACCACTACCACCCCCAGCTTCTTAACGAAGCAGGCCTCCATCCCCAACACTAGAAAGAGGATGTGAATCATTCCATAGACAATGGTCTTTAGCGTCACTCCCCATATTTCCTCTATATACCAGGTCTTCAGTTGTGTTCTAGGAACACCATATCATATACTTTTAAGCTGTACATCTTATGCTAAGCATATTAGGCAATGACTGACAGGGAAAATGTTTTTTTTTAAATTAAGAACTCAACCCATTTGGTGTGTTTCAAAAGGTACAATATTTTTCTTCATTTATCAGTGAAAGAACTTAGAAATTAGCAAACTGATTTCCTTGAAAGTCATAATGAGATACATAGTGCATCCCAGAAAAGAGGAGGGGCAAGACGGGTTCCACCCACTTTCATGAATTTCATCAAATACTGAACCTACTCAAGGGTGGAGAGAAAAGGCAACTTTCAAAAAGGTGTATGTTATTAAATGAGGCATTTACTATACTCCTTCCTAAGAGCACCAGGTGGGGAACGTGTTTTCTAAACTAGATCTAGTGGAATGTGGAATCAATCCATCCTCCTCCCCTCAAGCGCTGTCCACCACTGGTTAATGAATTAAAAAACAATACTAAATAAAAACAAACTCCCTCAAGCTCCCCTCATCCCCCCAAAAAAGGGTAAGAAGGGGGAAAAAAAGGCAACCAAACCAAACAAAACGCTAAGATGTACCAGATTACTCTCTAGAGTAGAAGAACCAGGGAGCAGCTTCAGTAATTCAAATTTGTCTGTTACAGAGTCATCACAAACATACCTTGCTTTTAACAAAACACACAAAAAATTTTTTCTGAAACCACAAAAACTAATATTGATCAGTTTTCTGACAAAGCACAATTATTCAAAATTGACTAGTATTGGGAGGGGGCATGAGGGCCATACCTAATGAGCCTTGTCTCATATGAGTGCATGTGGGTAGGTGCAGGGCATTTTGTCATTATTGCAAAAATGAATTTTAATTTTTAATTTTTACTTGCTTTTAGTATGATGTTGACACCAGCTGTGCAGAAAGGGCCCTGGAGAGATGTTCATAGCAGCACACACCTACGGCTCTTCTTCAGTTCTGGAGGCTCCAGGGCAGCCAGTATAGCTTCATCAAATACATTCTTTAGGCCTTTCTGTGTGAGTGCGGGACACTCCACATATTTGACAGCCTTCAGGTCATGGGCCAGCTTTTCAGCAGTCTCTGGAGTAATAGGCTTCTGTTTGTTCTTGGCAAGTTTCCAAATAGTAGACGGGTAATCTCTGAGATCAGTTTGGATGCCAACAAGCAAGAAAGGAGTTTTTGGACAGTGATAAGTTATCTCAGGTACCCACTTTTCTTTCACATTTTCAAATGAGGACAGAGAGATCACTGAAAAACAGACTAGAAATACATCTGTTTGTGGATAACTCAGTGGTTGTAATCTGTCATAATTTTCTTGTGCTGCAGTATCGAAAAGTCTAAGAGTATATGGCTCTCTCTACCAATCACTACTGTGACTGCATACTTGTTAAACACAGTTGGTACATATTCTGATGGAAATTTGTTTGTCGTGTAGGATATCAGGAGACATGTTTTACCAATGGCATCATCACCCACAATGCATTTAATTGTCTACATTGCTGAAACAGTTTTGTATGCACTTTAAATATTTCAAATTTGATATAGACCTCAGCTCCTGGGCTGGGGCATGGGCCCATGTTGCTAAATTTTGCTGAACATTTTGTTACTCTGATTCCAAAGACATCTGGGGAATAAATGACTTTTGACTTTTGAGTCAATATTTAGTTGAAGTAGGGCCTTAATGCCTCATAATACTTATTACCATATTAAACTCTCAATCTAGAATCTTCTTCTAATTTATATGGAACAAAAGCCCCCTTATCTGGACCTCATGGAGTGAATTAGTATACTACTGACGGACTTTGTGGATCCTGCCAGAATTTCATATCTGCTTCGATGGAGGTTATCAGCCATTGTGCAAAGTCGATTATATAAGTTTGGCAAATAGTGTCATAAGCAAAGAGTCCTTTGAAACAGGTAAGATATTTAAAAAGATGAACATGAAGAGTTAGTTACCAAAGTCTCAAAATTTGAAAATGCTTAACCTGCTTACTAGACAATAAAGAATCCTCTTATATTTGGTTTGTATAGGCAACATTTAGGTTAAGTTATGTAATTGAGAGATGGAGATAAAGGGCTTGCCATTTATCTCCTTTTTAAGGCATGAATAGTCTTTTCTTTTATAAATCCCAAATAGTAGGAAGGATTTCATATGACTTTCTTAGCTATAATCTCAAATTTAATACAACTCACACCCCAAAAAGTGAACTATTGCATATTTCATGTAAATCCCACATAGTTTTTAGTTACATAGTGCCACAGAGAAGTAGTATTATTTTTAGTATTGGTGTTAATTTGCCTTGTACCGAATCTTACTTGTGTTTATGCCCTTATACTTTTCATTGACCAAGCATTTCACTGATAATTTTGCAGTCTACCAAATCACTTATTCAAAAAGTAATTACTTTTGGAAAAAGTTACTTATATACAGCATATTTCTCTAAAGATTCATTATGTATTACAAATAACAATACCCATATTCCTGCTCCTTTGATGTGAATAAAGTGTGCTCACCATTAGCAAAATTAAGAGAATTAATTTTCTAAGCCCCATACAGATAGAGGAAATTTTTGTTTCTCTTCACATCCAGGATATTCTATAAGTTATCTGACAAATATTTAGTAAATAGTAATTGCATGATTAGCATCACATCAACTATTCTTTGGTTAAAAGTAATATGTTCTTGGATTTACCTTTAGACAATTAATGTATATTTAGTAGTGTTTATAAATTTCAACTTGCCTTGACTTTTATTATTTAGATTTTCCCTTGGTTCAACCTCATGAGGTCAGCATGGTAGGTATTTTTATCCCCATTTTATAAATGAAGAAAACTGAGATCCTAAGGGATTATGACTTGACTAAATGGAATCATGTATGTGGGAATTCCTTATAAAAGGTAAAGGGCTAAAAATATAAGAGGACTTTATTATTATCCAGTAGATTGTTCTCGAACTTAGGTCTTTTTATTTTAAGTTGGATAGCCATTCTCCCTATATACCATTTATTTGTCAATATAAATAGATCATGTCGTATAGGCTAGCTGCCATACTGCTAAGAGCCAGTACTGCTTTTCTATAACCATTTTGGTGGTATTCATGGAGGATTGGAAATAGGGAGTGTATGTTACAATATATTTTTAAGTGACTTCTGTGTTCTTGCCAACATCCAACATACTGGAGATTGTTCTTCAACCCCCTCCACTACCCACATTTTGGTTTAGGAAACAGGGATGAAATTGTTGTTTAAACAGAAACAAAGAACCAACTCTAATGCTTCTTGTTCTAGTTTGCTAGCTGCCGGAATGCAATATACCTGAAATGGAATGGCTTTTAAAAAGGGGAATTGCTAGCTTACAGTTCTAAGGCTGACAGAATGTCCCAGTTAAAGCAAGTCTATAGAAATGTCCAATCTAAGGCATCCAGGGCAAGATAACTTGGTTTAAGAAAGCCGATGGAGTTCAGGGTTTCTCTGTTATGTGAAAAGGCACATGGTGAACATGGTCAGGGATTGTCTCTTGGCTGGAAGGGCACATGGTGAACACAGTGTCATCTGCTAGCTTTCTCTCCAGCTCCCCAGGAGGCGTTTTCTTTCTTCATCTTCAAAAGTCGCTGGCTGATGGATTCTCTGCTTCTTGGTTCTCTGGTGTTCTCTGTTGTGGCTTTCTCGTGGCTCTGTCATTCTTCTCTGCTTTCTCTAAAATGTTTCCTTTTGTAGGATTCCAGTAAACTAATCAAGACCCACCTGGAATGGGTGGAGACAAGTCTCCACCTAATCCTGTTTAACACCCACTCTTGAGTAAATCCTATCTCCATGGAAATAATCTAATTAACGTTTCCACCATACAGTACTGAATAGGGATTAGAAGAAATGGCTGCCTTTACAAAATGGGATTAGAATTAAAACATGTACACGCATCCTTTCAAACTGGCACACTTGCGTACATAGTTTCTTTTATAGGTTCCTGGGTATTGTTATGACATGACAATATAAATTAAAAGACAAGGAGTGCAAATACAAAGGACATTTATAACATTTAGAGATGTTCTACATGTCTACATTTGGAAAGGTAAGCAAATGAATTACCAGTAGGAGTTACTATTTCTCTTTCAGAGCAAAGACTTCCCCTGGTTTTTTTTTCAATGACAGCTTTATTAAGATATGATAGACATAGCATACAAATCACTCTTTTAAAGTATGCAATTCAGTGTTTTTTAGTATATTCTAAAATACAGAGTTATACATCCATTGCCACTATTTAAATTTAGAACATTTTCATCATCCCCCAAAAGAAAACTCAGACCTATTAGCAGTCACTACCCACTCTTCAACTGCCAATTTATTTGTCTCTGTGAATTTTTCTGTCTTGGACATTTCATATAAATGGAATTATACAAATGTGGCCTTTTGTGAGTAAAGTATTTTCAAGGTTCACCATGTTGTAGCATATATCACTACTTATATATCAATATATCTTTTTCCTTTTTTTTTGGCATGGTCAGGCACCAGGACTTGAACCCAGGTTTCCGGCATGGCAGGCGAGAATTCTGTTACTGAGTCACCATCACACCGAGCTCAATATATATATCTTTTAATTGCTGACTAATATCCCATTATATGGCAGTATACCACTTTTTATTTATCCATTCATCAGTTGATGAACATTTGGGTTGTTTCCTACTTTTTGGCGATTATGAATAATGTTGCTATGAACATTTGTGTACAAGTTTTTGGTGGACATGTATTTTCACTTCTCTTGGATTTATACCTAGGAGTGGAATTGCTGTGTTATATGGTAACTCTATGTTTAACAGTTTGAGGAACAGCAAAATTGTTTCTTAAAGGGCTGAACTATTCAATGTTCCCATCAGTGATGTATGAGGGTTCCAACTTCTCTACATCCTTCCGAATACTTGTTGTTGTCTGTCCTACTGATTTTAGATGTCCTGATGGGTGTGAAGTGATATTGCATTGTGGTTTTGATTTGAATTTTCTTAATAGTTAATGACTGTGCATCTTTTCATGTGCTTATTGGTCATTTGGAGAAATGTCTATTTAGATTTTTCCTAAATTTTTATTTGCCTTTTAATTGTGTTGTAAGAGTTCTTTATATATTCTGGATATAAGTGTTCTTGAACCCTGTGATGGTTAGATTCTGGTGTCAGTTTGGCCAAGTGATGATGCCCAGTGGTCTCGTCAGGCACGCATTGCCCTGTCTGTTGCTGCAAGGATGTTTGATGGATGGTTGATAATGAGAAGGCTGCTATATTAAATCATCAGTCAGTTAATTGCATCTAGCAATGTGATTGATTACATCTGCGATCAACTAAGGCGTGTCTGCCACCAATGGGATAATCCAATCAGCTGAAGGACTTTTAAGGAAGAAGAGGGATCTTTTCACTGCTTCTTCAACCAGTGAACCTCTCCTGTGGAGTTCTCCCAGACCCTTTTTTGGAGCTGCCAGCTTCACAGCCTGCTGTACAGATTTTGGACTCTTCCATTCCCACAGTTGCGTGAGACACCTTTATAAATCTTACATTTATAGATATTTCTTGTTTCTTTTTGTCTAGAGAACCCTGACTAATACAGACCCCCTCTTGACATTTTAAGAGATTTCTAAATTGTTCCACAAAGAGGGTTTGTGCAGTGGAGGGAAGGATGCAGAACTGTCTCCACAGGCCCAAAAACCTGCTTACTGTTCATTTGAGTTCAAATATATCCCTCACAAAATACCTGCTGAAGAGGAACTGGAGAGATTTAACAGACCAAGGGGAGATGGATGAAGGCAGACTAATATTACATATTTTTAAAAATAATTTTTTTAATTAGAGTACTTGTAGATTTAGAGAACAATCCTGTAGAATATACAGTGCTGCTATATACCGCCCCTATTAGTTACATTTTGCATTAGTGTGGTATCTTTGTTACAATTAATGAAAGAATATTATTATAATTGTATTATTCACTGTAATTCATAGTTTACATTAGGATTTCTTATTTGAATTGTATAGTTCTATGATTTCTTTTTTT
>PVIY010015499.1:0-53736 GCA_004026745.1 Myrmecophaga tridactyla | reverse complement strand
GGGTATGGTATGTATAATCTTTTTTTCTCTATTATCGTTTTATTTCTTTTTCTGATGTCTTTTTATTTCTTTTTCTAAATCGATGCAAATGTTCTAAGAAATGATGAATATGCAACTATGTGATAATATTAAGAATTACTGATTGTATATGTAGAATTGAATGATATCTTAATGTTCTTTTGTTAAGTTTTTTAATTAAAAAAGTTTATAAAAAATGTTTACTGAATTTATTAGTGAGCAACTATATTACAAACTAGTGAGCAACTACATTACCTGGTATATATACCTGCAGAAAGATTATAGATAACCTGTCCGTTTCACTTCCAAAAGCTTCACAAGCTTTGGGGCCAGGCAGAGAAGATCACATTGTGCTCGGCATGTTTAAAGCACTTTGAAGAGTTGAAAAGAATTTAAAGATTCCTTCTTTGTGAGAAAGTCTAGGAAGGTGGTTGAGCCTGTTGCCTCTGCTTTGTGACTTAGGGGGTTTATAGCAGGGGTAGCTAGCTCGTAAGTAGGTGGATTGGTCTTTCTTTTTCTTTTTCTTTTTTACCACTAGTTGTAGAGCTCTTTTCTGTAAACCATGCGGAAGACTTTATCTTATTTTATTATAGACTTAGAATCTGGGCCTAGTGACATATTAGTATCCATATGTTTTAATTTCAATCTCATTAAAGCAAAATGGGCACCAAATTTAGATTATCATAAAATTAGTGGAGAGAGTTTCTTTTGAAGGTGAGGGTAGATGGTGAGCATTCCAAGTGTCTCAGATCCAGAAAATCATTAGTCATTCCTTTCAGTTCATTTGAGGCACAGAAAGGGTGTTGTAGATGAAGGAGACAGGAATGTAAAAGCCTTTACTCTACCCTCCTTAGATTGAGGGCTTTAGCTGGAATGAGTCTCCATTCCTTCCTTATACTCCTATCCCTGGATGTTGGTGATGTCATTGCTTATCTTGTATTGGGTACTGGACTAAAGTTAATATTGACTAAAAGTATGGAGGATACAATTGGCATATATTCTATTCATGGTGAAAGGGGGCATATAAAGGGCATAAGACCTGATTGTAAGTTGAGTCTATAAAATAATGAAAAGTCTTCATGCCCTCCAATACTGTTCCTAAGAATTTCTTTCAAGATGCTGACCCTCCCCTACAAGTGTTGATACTTGAAAATTTTGAGGTTTGTGCATGTTCAAACAATGACAGTGTCATAGTAATTGCTGGTTGCAATTGTAAGAGGAATCCTGATTTCAGTGGTGTTAATTTAAAAAAAGTGGCAATTGATATGATAGTATAAAAAGATAGGCAAGGAATATCACAAGGTAATTATAAAAATAATTATCCAATGTATGGTGTTAAGAGTCTGGAAGAAGGTAAGAACTTTCTTAGGTTAGGTTGATTGGTTTGGAAAGATTTCATGTGTAGGATGTGATTTATATATCTAGGGCTGTAAGGGATTTAGATAGGCAGATGAAAGGGGTATATTATTAAGTGTTTTGGGGCAGTGAATAGAATAGTTTGAGAATAGCAAGTAGAGGCAAGATTATATTGGTAAGTAGTTTTAGGATGGGGAAAATTGAGTAATATTTGGCATTTATCATTCATTATTGACTTTGGTGTAATTCTCTGTGTGAGTTTTCTAGTGCTTGCTACAGAAGCCAAAATTAAGTAATCTTGTATAGAATCCCATATGGGATGGAGATAGATGGGAAAGCCTAACTGGGAAAATGTATTTAGGTATTAGGTGAAATGACAGAAACAAAGGTCCCTTGTCTGAGCACATTTTCCTGGTTACCTCCCCAGAGATGGTTCTGCGTGCTGGTTTGGTTGAACTCCATTTCCCAAGAAAAGGAACGGAAGGAAACAGAGTGTTTGCCTAGAAGAGAGGAGGTCTGGATCAAAGTGGAGAGGCACTTCTCTGTTCACTTCGTGTTTAACAGCAAACCTGTCAAGTCATGGGATAGTTGCTAGAAATCTTGGAGTCATCCTAAACACTTCTTTTCCTAGTGTCCAGTCACATTTTCTGCCAATGTTTTGCTTCTTATGTATTTTTTGAAGCTATTCCTTCTTCCACCCTCATAGTAACTACTCTAGTTACATGCTCTAATTCATTATCTGGATTGCTGTTTCTGTTTCCTAACTGATATCCCTGCCTCTGGGCCTTTGTCTCTCAAATCATTTTGAACATAGCACCAGGGGCACTTTCATACTTTTTTGACTCTGACTCACAGTAGGAAATACACTTTATATTCCATTCCAGTTTATGTGTGAATAAAGCAAAAGTTTCACAAAGAATTCCTTACTTTTATTATGTCCCATGCAATCTAATATTTTGTTATTTAATTTCATCTTTTAAAAATATTGTTCCCCATCCACTAAGGTAATTCAGAGTTGGAAAAACACTGACCTGAACACTAATATGACCATGTTATTCCTGTTAAAAACTCTTGATGGCTTCTTAGTGTCTTCATGATAAAAGTTGAAGCTCCCCAATACTGGTATACCAGGACCTTCATGACCTGACCCTTATCTAATCCTATCAACTGATAATTTACCTGGTCCGCTCACTCGCTCTCATGTTTCACTCTAATAAATTAGAACGCTTTATAAAAGTTTCTTGTACTATGGCTTTGTTTATACTGTCCACTCTGTTACATCCTCTTCTACCTCCATCTTGCTACAGTAGCAACTTACCAGTTAACTCTTACTCTAGAATATTCTAAAGACTCAACTGAGGCACCAGTAACCAGGAAGTCTTTCTTTACATTCCTTCTCCCAGCAGCCATGCTGGTCAGATGGTTCCCCATAAAATAACATGACTATTTCTAATGATTCATCTTCTATCATTATCTTTGTATGTTACTCTCCCTTGGATATTTAGAAGGCAAGGATTGTCTCCCATTAAACATATCCCAGTGTTTGGCATGTAGCATGTTGTCATTGTTTGGATGAATGAAAAAAATAAATAGATAGGATTTTTATATTTGGAAGGTTGAACGTGGTATCCCTTATAACCTTTAACTCAGTTTTTTAGAGCTAGGTTTGCAGAAGCATCATGCAGAAAGTAGAGAGTTCCCGTATATCCCCCCACACACACACAGTTTTCCCTATTAACATTTTGCATTAGTGTGGTGCCTTTGTTGCAACTCACAAAACATTTTTAACTTAGATTTTTATTATTATATTTATAGGTGCTTATTTTTTAGGTTTTGAAATAATCATAACTTGATGACTTGTGGACTAAGGGTATATTTCATGGTATTTACTCAAGATTTTGATAATTAATAACTCACTGTTGCAGTAGTCTGTAATTTAATTATACCTAATACTACATTTTTAGGTGTCAGATTAGTGGTAAGTTGGCATATAATATAGAAGTTTGGTAGAACCAGTTTGGCCTATGTAACTCTCATAAGCCAGGACCTGAAATTCTATTACCTTAGCTTCAGCATCCAATTATGCAGTACCTAAAAAGGAAATTTAATAATAGAATTTTCAACATACAAAGGATTCTTCAAAACTGAGAGACTGTGCTTCTGTGCCACTCTTTGAAGCCTGAAGACTACATTGCTCTGACTCCTATGCCAATCCTGGTTGACTACCGATGAGAATTACCTAAGCAAGATTAAAAGGTGGAAAGAAGGTACACCTTGTTTTGTCAGTGGCAGCAGCAGCAGAGGTAGTAGGAGTACGGGCTCATGGTACCTGAATAACCATGCTCCCCCTTCTCTAGCCCAGCCATAACCATGTCCCTGTGTTTCATCACTCTCTGTTTTGAAATATGTCAAATAATTTCTGTTTTCTTAATACGCACACTAAAGAAATTGAGGCTCTGTTAGGTTGTGACTTGCCCATGGACATATAGTAAGGTCTTGAGTGACTACCAGCTTTTTATTCCCGTTAATAAGTAAATCTAGACCTCACTGAAAGCCTTCACAGTGTGGTAACAGTCCAATTTTTAGTGCCCTTTTTAAAAAAGAAGGGGTGGTTTTAGGAGGAATTATCTAAGAGTTGCCATTTAGATAATATATAAATTTTCACTTTTCAGAGGGTGCTTTTTTCCCCGGGTTTAGAAGACACATGATATCTTGCAATTTTATGATCATTTATCGCCTATATTCTAGTTGTAGAAAGTATAGCATATTGGCATTTGACCCGACAAATGGGTTCTGGTACTTGCCTTTGCTTAAAATGTTAATCATTTGTGTTCTCTGGGAGTTGTCTAGAAGGATAAGAATATAACAGCAGGGGCCTTACATAGATTGTTTGGGTAGACTACTGTATTATGGTTTTTCTATTGCTGGGATTATTTTTCCAATCGGTTAAAGTAAGTAATATTGTTTGATGTAACAATTTTTTTCTTTGTATTTTTTTTTTTTTTTTTTAACATGGGCAGGCACTGGGGATCGAACCCGGGTCTCCGGCATGGCAGGCAAGAACTTTGCCACTGAGCCACCGTAGCCCTGTTTGATCTAACAATTTTAAAGTCCTACAGTCAATAGCTATGAATAATCTATCTAGCATAAATGAATGGCTGCCTAATTTAAACTTTTTTGCATGTTCAGGAATAGATCATATAATTGTTTCTGATTCAGCTGTATTATTAAGGTATCATTATATAATATCTTAGAGTTCATGACATAGAAGAATCTTGAGTTTTGTTTACAATTAATAATTATGTTTTAAATCTAAAGATGCCCAGTTTTGAATAAATTCTTTCTAAAAATACCAATTTAAAATGATAGTATTCCTTTTATACTATAATTGCTACTTCCATTTATTTAAAATTGGCTATTCAAAATAAAATGCACTATACTTAGAAGTTAAGCTGATATTTCAGGTGATAGCTGAACGCTTTTAATCTCCATTTCTTAATTTAACTTGAAAATCTGTCTCAATTTAACTTGGAAATCAACAACTTATAATCTAAAACACCTTTTTTTTTTTCTGTTTTTCTTTCTACAGCTCTTTCACCATGCCTGGGTCACTTCCTTTGAATGCAGAAGCCTGCTGGCCAAAAGATGTGGGAATTGTTGCCCTTGAGATCTATTTTCCTTCTCAATATGTTGATCAAGCAGAGTTGGAAAAATATGATGGTGTAGATGCTGGAAAATATACTATTGGCTTGGGCCAGGCCAAGATGGGCTTCTGTACAGATAGAGAGGATATCAACTCTCTTTGCCTGACTGTTGTTCAAAATCTTATGGAGAGACATAGTCTTTCCTATGATTGCATTGGACGGCTAGAAGTTGGAACAGAGACAATCATCGACAAATCAAAGTCAGTGAAGACTAATTTGATGCAGCTATTTGAGGAGTCTGGGAATACAGATATAGAAGGAATAGATACAACTAATGCATGCTATGGAGGCACTGCTGCTGTCTTCAATGCTGTTAACTGGATTGAGTCCAGCTCTTGGGATGGTATGTTACATACCTCTATTCCAAAAAAACTATCCTTACAATAAATAGTCCCAAATTAGCTTTTAATAGATGCCATATACATATGTCATAAGATTAATGTTGTTTCAATATATTTAGAAGGAAAACTATGACTTTTAAGTTATCTCAACTATGAATTGGTTATCCTATAGGAAACAAATCATCAATTCATAATTTAAACAGAACATTTTCTTTGCCAAAGCTGGGAAAGCATTTTCTGGAGAAATGAAGACTTCTCCAGAAGTCTTCTGGACTTCTTGTATGATTAAAAAATTTTTTATCACCTTCTTGTGAGCTAACAAAAAAATATTTTGCAGGACGATATGCCCTGGTAGTTGCAGGAGATATTGCTGTATATGCCACAGGAAATGCCAGACCAACAGGTGGAGCTGGAGCTGTTGCTCTGCTGATTGGGCCAAATGCTCCTTTAATTTTTGACCGAGGTAAGTGTTTGGGAAAGTATTTTTTGTTAGCACAATAGGCTGAGAAATTTGAACACATATAATAAAACTTAGTACTTACTGAGAAATCATTAATTGCAGGCAGTGCCTGCTAAGTGCTTTATATGTGTTATATTAATTTTCATAGCAGTTGTGTAAAGTAGGTGATGTCATCTTTATTTTACAGAGAAGTAAAATGAGTTTTAAATAACTTGCCCATTGTTACACAGGAAATAGCAAGGTTGAGTGGTTTTCAGTTCAGTACAGCACTTAGAATCTCTTGGTTAGATTTGTGAAACTTGCGCAAAAACATTGCATACCAATGTTTGTCTTGATAGATAGTATGTTTCCTTTCAATTGCATATTGGCTTCACTTCATGACTTCTATACTGCTAGACAGTAAAAGAAGGTCCCCAGATAATGCAATATACTTACTAACATACAAAAATCAAGAAGCAAAAATATGTAGGCATCTTCCTTTTTGGTTCTAACAGGGCTTCGTGGAACACACATGCAGCATGCCTATGACTTTTACAAGCCTGATATGCTCTCCGAATATCCTATAGTAGATGGAAAACTCTCCATACAGTGCTATCTTAGTGCATTAGACCGCTGTTATTCTGTCTACTGCAAAAAGATCCATGCCCAGTGGCAGAAGGGTAAGTTATTGCAATTTTCCTTGATTTGGGTATCTGTGAGGGCAGTGTGATGTGCTAGAAGTGGGAAAAGGATGCTTTGAGGGTATCCTTCATTAGTGTTCTATCCTTCATTAGTACCCCTTAACCATTTCTTCTTCACCTACCAAACAGCATTTTCCCATAGTTTCTGGAAATGTATATTTTAGGATAAGAGCCAAGCTTTGGAAATTAGGAATATCTTTGAAAAAATAGTTTGATTTACCTGTAGTAAGAAACTCAGAATGGGGTAGAAGAAACTAATTTTGTTCATCTTGGGAGATATTTTAATGAGGTTTCAGTTTGCACCTGTGACCCAGAAAAAACTGTAATGAAAATAAATTACAAACTGATCTTTCTCCCCCCATAGTTTGTTTGCTCTTGAGCTGTGAATTTGTGTTTGCTTTTTTTGTGTCTTCATTCATCCCCGTCTTTAACTCAGAAAAAGTTACTGAAGTACTGCAAAGGATAGTTTTTGAATTAATGGTATTATAACACAAAGTATTAAGTAGAATATGTCTTTTCTGTAGCCCAAATATGCTTTTTATAGAAGTTATAAGAGGATTAAAAATATTATTCAATAACAGGAATATTAAGGACCTTAGTGACTTCAGGGTCAGAAGCTTTCTTGTGGTATGTAAAATGTATGTATATAATTAATAGTAAAACTTTAGCAGGACCTACAGTAAGAAATACACTTTACATTATGTGTTTGTGCTAAACTAAAACAAAAGGAACATGAAATTACTTACCTGTGCTCTTAGTTATGCAAGTTGATATTGTCTACTCTATTCTAATTTCATTTTAAGAAATACTCTTTTATTTTAAAAAAAATTCCTGGTCCTGACACTCTAAATTGATTACACAACCCACTAAGGGGTATATAAATCTTAAGTTTGAAAAATACTAATGTGTTATTATTCTATCTCTGTATGTCTTTTTTGCTATGCATTTTAAACCATAGGGAGATTTCATTATAAAGGGTATTTTTGGTTTCTTCCTCATTCTTATGTGCTGTTCAAAGGTATTTGAAATATCCTCTTTTAAAATAAAATTTCAAAAGTTAGTGTCATGTGAATTTCATAATTCTCCTTGATTTTTCTTTCAGAGGGAAAGGATAAAGATTTTACCTTGAATGATTTTGGCTTCGTGATTTTTCACTCACCATATTGTAAACTGGTTCAGAAATCTCTGGCTCGGATGTTGCTGAATGATTTCCTTAATGACCAGAACAGAGATAAAAATAGTATCTATAGTGGCCTGGAGGCCTTTGGGTAAGAGGAGCTATTATGATTTTTTTCTCTTTTATATTAGAGCATTTGTATTTGTTCAAGTATTGTTTGCACAGACCTAAAAAAGTTAAAGTCAAAGGATCTTAGGAGTCATCTAACCTAACCTATTTCAGTGAAGAAATGGTCCCAAAGAGGTGGTGGCTTACGTGCACTAATTCTTTAGTCATTTCTACTTAGATTTCCTAATTTACTTCTTGTAGCTTCATTCTCATTGTCCTCACAATCATATAACTCTACAAGTGTCTCTTAACTCTTCTTCTTGCCTCTCTACCCCATATCCATCCTGCGCACTGCCATTGTTGAATTCTGTATTCATACTTCATTGAAATTTTTTTTCCACGTTTAAGTCTCTGTAGCATGCCAGACTTTAGAAACCCTTCCTGTCTCTCTGTCTGTATCCCTTTTTCCTCCTTCTGATAAAATTCTACCCAACTTGATTCCTGTACATCCTAACTTCTCTAACTAAATAGACATTATTAAGGATTTGAAATAGTATTCTGTTTGCTTTAATATGTTTACTAAACCACTAGAATTTAGTTGTCTTGAACGAATTATAAAAAATTTTGAGAACAGACTATATGTATACAACTGTTAATATCTTCCATAGCAATTAGCGTGCTGTTAATTGGATTTTAACAAATGGGAAAATAGAATCATATACACTTATAGACTTGAATGTTAATTAGGCACACATTCTAATATAATGAAATGTTGTCTTTAATGGTGTGACTGCTGAATCATTGCATTGATATTTCTGTTAGTCTCCAATGTCTTGGAGCATCTAGAAGAAAAAACTTGAAATTGTGGAATAGTAACGTATATCAGCCTCTGAAACCTGTTCTGTAGCTACTTGTTACAATATAATTTGACATTTATTGCTTTTTTGTATATATGTTATATTTCATAATAAAAAAACGTTTAGAAAATGTAGTTTTGAACATTGTGAAATTGTCTTTTTTATAATTTTCAGAGATGTTAAATTAGAAGATACCTACTTTGATAGAGATGTGGAAAAGGCATTTTTGAAGGCTAGTTCTGACCTCTTTAATCAGAAAACAAAGGCATCTTTGCTTGTATCAAATCAAAATGGAAATATGTATACGTCTTCAGTATATGGTTCTCTTGCTTCTGTTCTAGCACAGTAAGTATAAATTTCATCTGTTTAACTCCCCTCACTTGGGACCCAATCTGTGATGTCAGGCATGTGTGTAGGTAACAGATATTTTACTCTCAGCCTCTTCTAGTCTGTTATTTTCCATAGACTTGAAGGAGATATGACAAAGGTCTTTCCAGAAGTCTTTATTATTTTATATTAGCTTTCCTAGCTTCTCTTTTTATGGTTTCATTATTTCTGACCTACCATTAACAGAGTAACTTATTTTATGATGTAATAACTTTCATAAGCCCCATCATTCCCAAAGAGATGAAACACTTGTTTTCAGTCTGATTACTGTACTATTAAAACTTTAAATTAGATCTTTAAGGCTATAGTATGAAATTTGATTCTACTTATATGACTTCTCACACCTGTGGTTTTGATTCCGTTGAACTTCTTAATAATAGCTTTTTCCCCTACTGCCTAGGTACTCACCTCAGCAGTTGGCAGGGAAGAAGATTGGAGTGTTCTCTTATGGTTCTGGTCTGGCTGCCACCCTGTACTCCCTTAAAGTTACACAAGACGCTACACCAGGTGGGTACCAAGTTTTTTATCACAATGTATTGAGAGCCTAGTGTGGTAAGGTTTTTTTAGCAGGCTTTTCAGGTGAGCACTTGAATCTGTCCTATTGGTCATTACATTTTTATCTTTATTACTTCTTTTAACATAGCTGCATTTTTACTCTCTACCCTAAAAATTCTCAGGGCTGTGTCTGGATCAGGATTCCTTCTTTCCTTCCTTCTGATTCAGGAAAAAAAAAAAGGTTTTCTATTTTTTTTTTAAATGGTCTAGTGGGTAGACTTTTTCTTCTTTGGCAAATAACTTTATTTTGTAAGGAGATTTTGTGCCTTCTTAAGCAGGAAAGAACAAGAACATGGAGAAAAACTGATTAATTAAAACGATACTATGATCATGCATTGGCCAAGGAGAAATTATGGGCAGCTTCACATCCTACCTGTTTCCTTACTTGTCTGCTAGCTGATATTGGAACAAATGTATAGTTTGAGGTATTAGGAAACTGTGTCAAATAGATTCTTACTTATCTGTTAAATAAACAATAGCTAGTAGTTGTGAAAGAAATGAAAAGGTTTTTTTTTTCCCATTTGGCAAATTTTATTCAGGCTTCATTTGGGCATGCCTACTTTTAGTTTTTTACTGTTGGATTTATTTACTCTTTTAGGATCTGCTCTTGATAAAATAACAGCAAGTTTGTGTGATCTTAAATCAAGACTTGACTCAAGAACTTGTGTGGCACCAGATGTCTTTGCTGAAAATATGAAGCTCAGAGAGGACACTCATCATTTAGGTAAAAATATTAAATTGTGTTTAAGTATATAAATGCACACCCAAAAGCCTATTGACGTCTATAATAACATTAAACATGCTTCAAACAAGTTGGAGCTATCTAGACTTTATTCAGTATTAATCTGTTAGTGGTAAAAATTATAGGGAAATATGCAACTTCTTTTATTGCCAGATGAGTTGTATGTCTGTCATAACTAATGTTTCATATTTTCTGCCTTTTCTTTAGCAAATTATATTCCCCAAAGTTCCGTAGATTCACTCTCTGAAGGAACGTGGTACCTGGTTAGAGTGGATGAAAAGCACAGAAGAACTTATGCTCGGCGCCCTTCTCCAAATGACACTTTGGATGAAGGAGTAGGACTTGTGCATTCAAACACAGCAGCTGAGGTAAATAAAACTCTTTGTGTGTGGTCTTGTGTTTTTACAGGGTAAGTGTTTCCACTTCCACATTTCAAGGATTAGGAGACTTGAGATTTAACAATTTAAATGTCAGTAAAGCAGAGTAATTCACAGCAAGGGCTCTGGGATTGGATAACAGCTTTGCTGCTCTCTGATTGTATAAAGTGTTGTGGACTTAAATTATTAGCACTTAAAAAATACACAGTAAATACTTGGTTTATTAATAATACCGTAATTTAAAGGAAGACTGGTCTAGAGAGAAAACTCATGTTTGGTGTATGTGGTGAGAGGTGGAGTAGGACCAAGATGTTTCCCCTCACGTATCTTAGACCATTATCACATCTGTCTCTGAATTGTCAAGTAGTAATAATAGCTATGGTGTGAATTACAATTATATGATAGGCATTTTATTTGCATTTTCCTATTTAATTCTTACAACATCCTCCTTGAGGCAAATGATACTACCTCTGTTTTAGAGAAGAGGTTCTAAGAAATTAAATGGCTTGCCCGAAATCATAACTAATAAGTGGTGAAGCCAGGCTCAAACTAAGGACTTTATAACATTGAGGTTATTTCTTTGATTTGTTTACCACAGCTTTGATCGATGCATAATCTTGTTTCATGCAAATTAGGTAGCAAGTGTTTTAGCTGTATGTAACAAGTAAAATACCATGTATTGTGGATCTGTGTGGCCTTTCTCTCTCTCACTATATGAATGATTGTATAATAAATTCACCATCAGGTGAACAATGGATGCATTCCCTCTGTGAAAAATTATTCTATATACTTAATATAAACCTCTCCACAGTTACCCTTTAGCAGTTTTTCCATAGGAACTTTAAATAGCATGGTGACTCTTTCAAAAAAAGCCATAACTTTTTTCTTTCGTTTTAGCATATTCCAAGTCCTGCTAAGAAAGTGCCAAGACTCCCTGCAACAGCAGCAGAACCTGAAACAGCTGTCATTAGTAACGGGAAGCATTAAGATACTTCTGTGGGGTGTAAAGACTTCAGTATAGTTTGGGGTGGGTGGCGATGTGGATAAGGTTAAGGGAGTGGGATGTCTTGGGACAATTTTAAAAGATTACATGTTGCCTAAATTTTTTATGTGACTGACATGGAGCCTGGAAAACTTTCGTGTTCTTTGGAAAGTCTTTTTGCTCAGTTTGTTAACATGCTTCCTGTTGTGGTTTAGCCAGTGCTAAATGTACTTGAATGATGTTAAGGGCTCTGTAAAACTTTATACCTCTCTGGCTATTTGTATGCATGAAGTTTAGTTTTAAAAGTGGTTTAATGAATCTTGTGCTTCTGGCAAAAGAGAACAGAGGTACTAGTCTCCAATTTTAATTTTTTAAATATTTTGTAGTGCTTTGAACAAACAATTACTGAAAGTACCTGTGGTTCTTGAAAAAAGTTCTTAGCTTGGTGAATGTGATGTTAAAATGTGATATGCACAAACCCTGTTTGAAAATGGTAAAACGTTGAACATGTTCTTTGTCCTAAAATGTATAAATCTTGAGGGAAGAGAAAAGAGGACAATAATACTGGCTCTAGAAATATTTAAATCTAGTCCAGCAGTGACTGGAAGTTATTGCAATGAACTCTGTGAACAGAGGGATGCTAGCATTGAGCAGTGTTCTAGCATAGAAAACACGGTACGTTTGGGAGCTGTGGACATAACTCTGGGTCTGCTCTTGAATAAGTTCTAGGTGTCCTTTGCTGAACACCATTGAGATGTTACTGGGGCTCTGTATGAGGAAGTTTATTGTGGCAATCCTTCTTAGCAACTTATCTTGAAGGATAAATGAAACCTTTTTTCTGGCTGCCTTTTTAAATTTGAAGTGAAAAGGTCAGATGGGGCAGGGCATTATTCGGTTACTTTTGATGCTTCAGTGTTATAAATTCAACTTAAAGACACTCAGAGACTGACAACCTAAATTCACGGTGTAAGTGCTGTTTTTTTGTTTTGTTTTTTTGTGTGTGTGTATGTGGTATGTACTCAATGAAAACAAGAAGGTCTAACTTAAGTTGGAAAAGAGTATTCCATTAAGGGTCCGGTCTCTCAGACTTTCACCTTAAAACAACAAACACAAACTGTTGCATGGGATGAATAAGACTAGTTAGGATTATAGGTCTTTCTTTGGTGCTGAACCATGACACGAGCCTTATAGATTGTAAAATAAAGGTAGTTGGAACTAATGTACAGAACTACATTTTTAACTTTATTTGCAGTTAAATTCTGTGAAGTTTCAGTTATCTAAAATACACTTACACAAATATGAAATGTAATGTTTCAGATTGCAAGGTGATATGTAATGTAGTATTTGTAAAATACTCTTGTCTAATATTAACTAGTAGTATTTTTATTTGTATAGTCATAATTTGTTAAAATGACTTCATTGTAACACCTGATTAATAATGTGAGTTCACATTTAAAGATGGAAAAATGGTGCATGTAACACTTTTGCAAATATTGGGAATTTGGAATGTTTTGAAAGAGTTGCTGAACTTTTGGGTACCAGGAAATGGGTTTCCTCAAAGTCCGTTTCCTATAGTGGGCAGGCCTAGTGATACTGGCACAAAGCATTTTAACTGTACACCTTAATACCAGTGAGGTGAATAACCTTGAAATAAAGTTTTAGAGAAATATTTCAAGTATTTGGTAGTCTTTTCCTTCCCTGAATTAACAATTTAAGTGAGAAGTGAGCTAATATGGGGCATTCATCATTTCATTCCTTCATTCATCATCCAACAAACATTTGAGAACCTGATATAAATGAGGCATTCTACTTAAGCTAGATATAAAAAGATGTGCAAGATCTTGTCTTCAAGGAGCTAGGTGTGGAGGAGCTGGTAATTTATGCTTATACTTGAAACAAATTAATTCCCAAAGTGGGTGGTAAATGTGTATATACTTTACATTTATAATTCATGAAGTGATTTACTAAAACTTGGATTGGCAATTAAAGTAAAGCAAATTTTATATAGTCAATATTAAAAAGATCCTGTGTTGCTAGGGATCTCAGGGACTTTATGGAGGGAATTCTTACATTGACAGTAAAATTAAACTAGATGATTTCAAAGAGCCATTTCAATTCTTAGGATTCTATGATGGAGGAGTTAAGCCAGATTAAGAGCTCCTATTGACTTCACCTTTATTTTCTAATTAACTGATCAGCTTCATATTTTATCATATTATATCAAGACTAAATGCTGTAATAATTTCACTTCTGAACTAGACCCTTGTCCCTCTGAGTCATTTGGAATATGTGGGCAATGTCTAAGGCCATTTCTCCTGCAAATTCTAGGTTCGCTCCCTCTCCTTTATGGAATTCATGTGTTCTTGATTTGTGTACTTGTTTTTCTTTCTGGATTTTGGTTTGTTTAGTTTTGTCTGCTCTAATGAATAAGTTTGAGATTAACACTAGACTTAACATAAACAGATGCAAACAATTACTTTTGATCTTCTCTAAGTTGAAATGCTTCAGCTCGTTAATAGTTTGGAATATCCTGAAAGAAACTGATATAAGAAACGTAACAGGATCTTTAAATAATTTACAGCTATGTAATCTGGGCATAATATTAACGTGAACCTTGTCTTTAAACTTATTAGAAACTGCACTTAATGAAATCACAGGTTCCTAATTTTTTCCTAATTGCTGGTAGAAAAAAAAATAGTTGACCTTCTGATTCCATTCCCATCCCCCAATTTATCTCTACTATAAAGGCAGTACTTTGGTGCTCAAGATTATGAATATTAATCTTCAGGAGGTTAGTATTTCATCATTGCTCTTCCTCATAATATATTTTCATTTTTAATGTGTAGAAGCAAAAAAGCGAACTGTTTTTACTTGTCCATGTGCTATTCCACTATAGTGTAAGCATCTAGAGTGAAAAAAAAAAAGTAAAACTCTTTCAATCGAATTTTGTAAAAGCTTCCCCTTCTCTGGGTCTTTCACATCCTATTAAATTGTTCACTTCCAACCCACACTAGAAAAACCTTTTTCATCTTTGGGATCTCAGCTCAAGATTGCCTCCTTCCTGAAGGATTCCTGGACTACCTTACTCAATAAAAAGCATTTTTTACTCTATACATCAAATTCCTTATTCAGGAATTTGGAAACTGTTCTATGGGATCTAGTCCTTGACTACTACTTCAATTCAGTCAATACTACACTCACCAAGGCCCATTATGTTTGCATCCACCTTGCCTTGTCTTCCATCCTCAAGTTTAGTCTAGCCTTAGAGCTTTCACAGAACTCACTTGGAACTCACTAATTCATAACCCAGAAGTGCAAGAAAGTTGAGTGGCCACAAGGCCATCTGTGGCCTGTGGTGGACAGGAGCTGGTAGGTAAATGCTTTTTCCTTTTATCCATTGGGCAAACATTTCTGAGATTGTTAAGGGTCTTCAGCAGATCCTCCAGAATCAACTTCCTCGTTGCCTATTAGCCACTTCAGCAGTGCATCCTCTTATTGGCTTTCCTCTTTGCTTTACTCCTGTGCATCACTCCTGCATCCTAAGATCATTACCCAAGTAAATAACTTGCATTTTAGCATTTGTTCATTCTCTGTTTTGAGGGGAGTCTAGGCTAAGATACTTAATACCCAGAATGGCCCTGGGAGACGGAGAGGAGCTATCAAATGACAATTAAAACCCTATTGCTATTTGTGTTAGGCAGAATAATGTCTCTCTCATCCCCCTTCCCTCCCCTCCCCCAACAAATGACCATGTCTTAATCCTTCCGTCAGTGTTGCCTTATGTAGCGAAAGGGACTTTGCACATGATATTGTTAAGAACCTTGAGATGGAGATTATCTGGGTGGGCCCAATTTCACATGGGCCCTAAAAGCAGAGAACTTTCCTCAGCTGTGGTCAGAGGGAGATGTGACCACAGAATGCTCAGAATGATACAACATTGCTGGCTTTGAAGAAGGAAAGGGGGGTCATGAACCAAAAAAATGTGTGGTTACCTACAGAAGCTGGAAAAGGCAAGGAAACAGATTCTCTCCTATAGATTCCAGAAGGGAACTCGGCCCTGCCAACACCTTGATTTTAGCTCAGTAAAACCTGTGTCAGATTTCTGACCCACCAAACTGTAAATTAACAAATTTATGTTATTAAGCCACAAATTTGTGATAATTTGTGGCAGCAAGAGAAAACTAATACACCATTGGTAAGGAGAGTGGTAATAACCTCTGGCACTAGCAACAGTTACTTTGACTCTTATCTATAGATGTAGGTAGAAGGTGAAGCATTGAGTCATGTGATAACTGTGGCACTTAACAGTTTGGGGGCAGTGATAATGATTACAAAGTTTGGAAGCCTGGAAAAAAAAAGTGACAGGCTCAAGTAAGTTGGTTATCAAGTCAAGGTACACTGAAAGCTAGAGGGTCTTAAGGGTAAGGTTTAAGGAGACCTTTATCTTTTGCAGCAGAGGACAAACTGCTTAAAACAAGCCAAGCATCCTGGATGCATGAGTGGTTCAGTGGTAGAATGCTCACCTTCCATGCGGCAGATTCCCAAAGCATGCACCAAAAAAAAAAAAAAAAAAAGCCCATGATCTAATTATGACGTTAGACAAGCCATAAAAGGATAGAAGGCCCCATTTTGACAAGTCAGGGCCTTGATAGGAAGAGAGTGAGAAACATTAGAGTGGGTGTGCCTGAAAATATGAAAAAACAGGATTCCCTTAATCTGGGGGCTGGTAGAAGCAGCTCCTCCCTTTCCTGAAGACCCTACAAAGGATTCTGCAGAAGTAGTTGCCTGCAAGATGATGCCTGAATCCCTTGAGATCCTTTTCCAATATCCTCATTATTCTACAAACCAGGAACCAGGGTCAGGTCTCAACATACATAGCCTGAGTGGGAAATACAACCCCTGTTCTGGGAAGAAATAGCTTAGACACTGAAGGAATGGAGAATCTAGCTAATATATACTGTCAGGGACCAGGGGAAGAGTATGGGAAAGGATCTTGAGGGTATTAGACCAGGGTTTGGAGGTTGGGGCCAGCATATAAACCAAGATAAGGGAGGGTTTATTATCATGGGGTTATTTATCTGTAACCTGGAGTTTATCATTCTAGCAATAAAAACCCCATTGCTTCTTGTGTTAGGCAGAAAATGGAACTCCCAAAGATGCCCTGTCCTAATCCCAGGAACGCATGAATATGTTACTTTACATGGCAGAAAGGACCTTGCAGATGTGATTAAGTTTAAGGACCTTGAGACAGATTATCCTAGATTAGAAAGGATACCTGAAGCTGGTCCTAATATATTGCTTGGATGGCTGTTGATTTATACATGATAATGACCTAATGAGGTAGATATGGTAGAACTGCCTTGGTGCGTAGTATTGAGGAAAAGATCAGTGTGTTCCAGGAGGTATGAATGTTAGTGTGGATTCATTATTGTGAAAATGCAGAACCACCTAACTACATTCCCCAGCAGGACATTTGCTTCACTAAAGCAATAAAAAATGCACTGGTGAGGGGTGTGCCAACATCCATGAAAAGCTCAGTGGTGGCTGCCCTCTGTAGGCCGGGGTTGAAGTAAGAAATGCTGGATTAGAACTAGGCATGCAATTAACCGTGGGGATGATAGGATTCTAGAATGACAGGTTATGTATTGATACTTGAAGTTATAGGCAAGATGGACATATTATAATGGACAATAGGGCTGGAGTGGAAATCAGCATACTTTAATCAGCAGAGCTTTATGACAATGGTTAATAGTTCCGAGGAACAACAACTAAACTGTTACTTGACTTATTTAACCAGAAGACAAAGAAAGAAGAATACTGAGAGCTGGTAAGTCTAAGATTGTTGTAACCTGCCACAAGAAAAAATCATGATCCCTTAAACACCTTCTGGATCTACGTTGGTTTCCAAATCCAGTGTACACTGATTGAAGGGGAGGCCAGGCCTTCTTGAGGAAGGGTCCCCCTACCACAAGACTATATGACATACACCCAGAATTTTAAAGTACTGTTGGAAAAAAGTCTTAACTGAAATGGTTATCAGGGAACTCTAAATGCCATTAAGGTCCTGTGTATAAATGGGGCCTATGGGTGGTGACTGTGAACGGCCAAAGTATCTCACAACAAGGTAAACCTTATGGTTATTTCCCTAATCCCCAAGAATATGTTTGGAATAAATGTATTTAGATCACACTTGAACTGTAGAGTGAGAACCATTATGGGAAGAAGGGCCATGTGGAAAACTCTGAAACTATGTCCTCTCCCTACCCATGATGGTAAATCATGAGCAATACAGCATCACATGAGAAATTGCAGCCCCAGTGTCATCAAAAATGTTAAAGGATGCAACGGTGACGGACTCCATCATAGCCTCATTTAACTTCTCAGGCTTCTGAGAAAAAGTAGATGAGTAATGGAGGATGATGGTGGATTACTCTCAAGTCTCAATTGTATCTGTCACACTGCATGTGGTATCTTTACTGGAAGATCCTGGTATTGGTTATGCAATGTCGATTTGGCAGGTGCATTCTTCTCAATCCCCATCTAAAAGGAGAATCAAGAGCAGTTCACATTCATCTGAGATAGACTGCCAGTCTCATCTACTCTATCGCCCCAAGGTTATGTTAAATCTGCTCAATGTTACAACCTAGTTCAAGAGGACCTTGATCATTTTGACATTCTGCAGAACGTCATGCTGGTCCACTATACTGTTGACAGCATGCCAAGTGGATTTGGCTAGCAGGAAGTGGGAAGTACCCCAGATGTCCTAGTAAGTTCTGTGTACTCCAGAATGTGAGTGATGTGCTCCATGAAGAATCATGACACAGGAACCTGTAACAATGATTAAATTGTTAAAGGGCCAACATCCCAGCATACCCCGATATTCCTTCTGTAGTAAAGGACAAGTTATTGTACCCTGCATCCCTTAGAACTAAGAGACCTAAGGCTTAATTAGACCTCTTTGGATTCTGGAAGAACATACAGTAAATTCACATTTTTTTTTATTCTGTATTTTTGTGAATTTGCTTACCTGCTAAAAATTAATTTGTCTTGATGATTGTATAATGATATAGCTTTCACAATGTGATTGTGTGATTGTGAAAACCTTGTGTCTGACGCTCCTTTTATCTACCTTATCAACAGATGAGTAAAACATACGGAATAAAAAGAAATAATGGGGAAACATGTTAAAATAAATTTAGTAGATTGAATGATAGTGATCAATGAAAGGGAGGGGTAAGGGGTATGGTATGTATGAATATTTTTCTTTTTATTTCGTTTTCTGAATTGATGCAAATGTTCTAAGAAGTGATCATGATGATGAACATGCAACTATGTGATGATATTGTGAATTACTGATTATATATGTAGAATGGAATGGTCATACGTTAAGAATGTTTGTGTTTGTTGTTAAATTTTTTAAAAATTAAAACATTAATAAAAAAATAATAATTTGTAAATCCAAAATCAATACCAGTGGCACTTCCGGGGCCACTCATGAGCATATGTGCAGAATGGCAAAAAATTGGAATCACCCTACATACACATTCCCAGCAGAGGAATTGTTCAGTATTTGTTAATTCATTTTACAATGCAAATTTATAGAACATAACTACCATGAATAACATGATCTAACTATATATTATATTTCAGATATTCCTCCAACTCTTTTATCAAGACTGCCTGCTTCAAGTGGATCCCATAAAAGAAAGATCTATAGTAGTTTCAGGCTTTAATGCAAACTTCCTTTCTACTTTATATGGCAGTTAAGAGCACTGTGTGGGACCTCTGGCAAGCCTCAATAAAAGAGTACAGTTCAGACCTGTAGGGTCCTGGAGTAAAAGGCCATACTTTCTGTGACACAACTATTCAGTTATGTCAATAGCATACACTCTTAGCATGCTATTGAGTCCTTGTAGAGACTGGAACGCTAATTGACTAAGCAAATGAAGCTGTCTCATCATGAGCTGGATATTAGCAAATTCACAGAGTCACTCATATGGGCAGAGAAGAAATCCATTGTATGACAGAAATGTTACCACCTACACGTTCTGATTCTCAAGCCTGGGATCAGGTTTGGGAAAGATATGAGTAAGTTGCATGAACTGGTGACTCAGATTCCTATGGCACTCACCTGTTATATGTGTATCTCTTCCTCAGTTCACAGCTGTTGCCTTATGGGAAAAGGGGTGGTTACAATCAAGACAGAGGAGATAAATCTTTGGGGCTGAGTCACAGATAGCGTAATATGTTGCTACTAGTCATAAAAGGACTGCTGCCACACTATGGTATCTCACAGGAATGAATAAAGGACTGGTGAAAGGAAATCCTCTTAATGGCTTGAGATGTAAACTGCACTTGGTCATCCACTTTGCATGGAGAAAGAAGGCTGAAGAATGAATATACAAACAAAACAAAAACAGAAAGAATGGAGGGGGGTGGGGAGAGGAATGAAAGGGAGAATAGGGGAGGAATGATGGAGGGAAGGAAGAATGGAAGGAAGAATGGGTATACATATAGACTCCTAGCAAAGGTAAATGCCTTGGTAGATTGGTCAGAAGCCTGGAAATTCAATGACAAGAAATTGGGACAAGAGTGGGCACAAAGTATGCAAATCCCTGTACTTCATGTTAATGACCCACCAGATAACATCTACTACCGAGAAAGGCACTCAACAAGGAGACTGGATGATGTCAGCTTCTCAGCCACCCAGGATAATGGGCCCATGTATGGAATGGTCATGGTGGCAGATATGGAGGCTCTCTGTGTGCGCTAATCCCATGGGCTTTCTCTCACCAAGACTGACTTATAAACTGCCACTTCCAAATACTCAACTTGCCAAGCAAAGATTTTGATGCTGACATTTTAATATAGCGTCATCCCTCAGAATGGCAGGTTGATTCTTTTGAACTCCATCCCCCCTGGAGGGCCAGTGATTCATACTTACTGGATTTGACATCTACTCAATCTCAGCGTGTCTTCCAATACAATCATGCTAAGACACAGAGAATATAGGGTTCATTGACATGATATCTCACATAACTTTACCCTAAAGGACCAATTTTTTGCTAAAGGAGGTTGAACAATGGACATATGGCCATGGGGTCCACTGGTCTTACCATATACATCAACACCAGAAGCAGTCAGATAAGTAGAACAATGGAAT
This sequence comes from Myrmecophaga tridactyla, assembly GCA_004026745.1. Taxonomy (NCBI): domain Eukaryota; kingdom Metazoa; phylum Chordata; class Mammalia; order Pilosa; family Myrmecophagidae; genus Myrmecophaga; species Myrmecophaga tridactyla. The sequence continues at coordinate 32,889 of PVIY010015499.1, read as the reverse complement.
GGCTTAGCAAGGCACCAGCTATAGGATAGAACTCTGCAAGGTTAGGGCACTGTCCTCCAGAATTTGGCATAAAGTGCTTAAACAATGATTGATATATGTCACCTATGGTTAAAAGACACAGGTCTGAGAACCAAAATGGATGAAAGCCAGATTGATCCCTATCGTCTAAATCAGTGACCCATTTGAAGAATTTATATTTCTTTTTCCTACAATCTGGATGAGAGGTTTTTTCTCAGGGGGCAACAGAATATTTTTGGAATCTATACCACTATTGCACGGTCACTTTGTACTCCTTATGTCAGTGGACAAGCAGGCAAAGAAAGGAGCTATTATCTTTGTGGAGATTATTGACTCATTATCATAAGCTAAGGAAGAATATGTCTCCCAAGAGATTCACTGATGTATCACTTTTGTACCTCTTGATAATGTTGAACAGGTAGGCATAGCATCACAGCCTGGCGAGGGCAAGAAAACTAAGGGCTTTCCTTTTACACTGAAGGTCTAGGTCACACTATCAGGCAAGCAATCTAGACCACCTTGGTGCTATCCAAAAGATGAGGGAAATTTAGAAAGAATGATTTAGAAGGAAAATATGAGTCTCAATTATGACCTCAGGACCTGCAGCAATGACGTTAGCTTGATGGTTTTCAAGGGTGAGTCCCTCAACTAGCAGCATCAGCATCACAAAATAACTTGCTATAAATATAAATTCTTGGGCCATACTCCAGATTTAGTGAAGCAAAAACTCTGGGGCCAGCACCTTACGGTCAGTGTTTTAACAAGTCCTCCATATTCTAATGCACTAGAGCCTGACAGCCACTGCTGTAGCTTGTTCTACTAATTCTACTGCAGTAAATTCCTCCAGGTCTCACCATCTTGAAAGAGACTGACTGTCATGGATTGGACTTAACAGAAGGAGAATACGAATGGAGTAAGTGGGGGACATGTTAGGCAGCTCCTGTGTACCACTTCAGATCCTTTCAGCCATATCGTTTCCTCTAGTCTCTGAGTCAATGACTGTTTCCATGTAGTTATGACAGCTTCATATGATGCCATCTGTTGCCATATGATGCCTTATCACAGACCAATGCTGTGTACCTCTTACTTCCTGCTCTAGGCTTCTCTGACACTAAGGTATGGGAAACAGGGGAACCCACTTGGCACTCACAAAGCACAATTGGGAAGTACAGAGCAGGTCACAACCATGAAACCAAAGGTGGACAGGAACTGATGGAAGAATTAAATGCTATCCCATTTCATTCCCTGGTCAGATGCCTGAGATGGGTTCCATGAAAGTCAGAGGATCCTGTAGGAATGAACACCAGTCACCTGTAGCAGTGGCCAACTTGATAATGTATCTTCGTGCTGACTTTTCCTCTTTCCCTATTTCTCACCACCATCTTTCATTCCTGCACTCTGGGATCATTTTCTAAATAAACTATTCTACATGGAAACCTTTACTTCAGACTCTGTTTTTGGGGAACCCAAACTTCCTCCTGCCAGGAATGCTCTTGGCCTGCTTCTCAAATGACTTGTTTCTCAAACTGTCATCTACTCAAAGTGGCCTTCGTTAATTAATCCAAAGTAGCAAGCCTCTTAACTTCAGAGCACCCTGGTTGAATTTCTGCATAGCATTTATACTATCTGATAGTGTGTGTATGTCTGTGTGTGTGTGTGTGTGTGTGTGTGTGTGTATGTCTTTGTCCTGACTAGAACGTCTTGCACATGAGGGGGAAGGATCTGTCCTATCTTATTCTTTGCCTTTTCTCCAGTAGGAACTGAACAAATATTTGCTGAGTAAATGAATGAATGCCAGATTTTCAGAAAGACAAATTACCAAATCAAGTTACTACGATTTAAACCAATAAACTTTTTGGAAAATAGAAATGTATGTCTCAAAGGCATCCATTTAAGTTTATTTAAAAATTACAAAAACGTCTCCACCAAAGTCTGAAAAATTTTAAAAGTAGCTACAATGATCTTCACTAATTACCAGAAGTCTAATGCAATTTATAAAATTGAACAAAATTTGGATGTGTGTCGTATGCCTCTGTAGACCCGGGACCCTTTCTTTAGGTCCTTTTCTTTAGGGTCTGGTAGTGTCATTACTGGGACACTTTCCAATGCCTTTTTTCTTTGGACTCTGTGTAAAATGATTCGATAGACCCCTGTGATTGAACTTCGAGCATCTCTTCCTTGGTTATTTCGAATATGCTCTTCTGTAATACCTAAATGTTCTAACGTGCTTTTGACCTCATTTTCTTCTTCTTTGAGGGTGCTGGTCTCTGACAAGTGTTTGGGATCCAGTTGGAAGGGTTCCAAAGGGGTGGGATATGGCACCCCTTGCATCCATTCATTGTTCATGATGTAGTCAATCCCATACCTCTCTGAGGGTATCGGCTGAAGCACTCCTTGGATAAGTCGGTGGCAGGGCTCCGACACATGTGGAGGCACGCTGTATGTGCCGTCGAGAATGCTCCTCTTCAGTTTGGCCACAGTTTCTGCCCGAAATGGCATTGTGCCAGTCACCATAAAGTACAGAAGCACCCCCAAAGCCCAGATATCCACATAAACACCAACATAGTGCTCGTCTCGGAAAAGTTCAGGAGCAGCATATGGAGGAGACCCACAAAAAGTGTTCAGCATTTCACCTTTTTTACTTACTGTGCTGAATCCAAAATCACCCACCTTCACACAAGTATTACTGGTATAGAATACATTTTCTGCCTTCAAATCTCTATGGATAATTTGATTGTCATGCTGTGGAAAAAGACATCGGTGAAAAGTCATCATTTTCAAAGTAAAATGCCAGAATGAAAAAAATCATCAGTTGCTCTGTGACAGTGAGGTGATGATCATGTAATAACAGGGATTCAATAGGCATCAACTTAGATCATGTCAGTAAACCTCAATAGTCGCTCTGACATAAACTTTACTCAAATGTAACACCCATAACCCCAAAACAGGACCAAGGTTCTATTCCTCTGTGGGATGAGGGCTAGATTCTATTCCACACATGTAGACTCAGGAATTACTGCCAGAAATAAGAATTGGTATCGTATGAAACCACACATTCTGAAACACAGCACAGAAGCCCTTTATGTTTTAGGCCATATATGGGTTTTTCTGGTGGAGCAATATCTTGACTGGAGCCAAGCCCCCAACATTCCAACCCTGCTCCTTTGGATGGGTTCCTTTATCATTATGGAATTCAGTAGAAGGAAGGAGGCTGCATTTGGTAAAGGTCTCGTAACAGGTCCCACTGTGGACTGTGAACTGGATGCCACATCCCCAACTTTACATCTGGATCCAGAGAAACACTCTTCTGAGGATCCTTGATGTGTTCAGTCCCAGAGGCTTTGGAGAAGTGGTTTAATGTTACTTAATGGGCCTTCTGGGGTAAGAATCCAGGCTTTACAGCCTGATAGCTTGGTTAATTCTAGGTTTGACTACACCAGCTATGTGACGTGAGTGTTGGTTTCCTCCTATGTAAAATGGGAATATTGATGCTATTGTGAAAATTGTATATGATGTTGTATTTACAGTGCTAAGCATGACCCTGACATATAATAAGAAAACTCAATAAAATTTGGGTCTATGTCTATGATTCAATCCTCCTGGTTTAGAGACCAGATTGCTGGGAGAAATGGCAGGTATGGGCCTTCAGAGGACTCACATCTGTACCCTTTACTGCTGTATTCCCTCTGTTCTCCCACCAGATCTCTTTTCCACATAGAATGTGGAAGACTGTGCTCATCTGCTCTATTGCTTGGTATGAATCTGTGCTACTCCTGGCTCTGGGAAAGACCATCAGAGCACAGGGAGATTTAATGACAACTGGTGATGCTACAAATCCAAAACCCCCACTCCCATCATCAGCAGACTCTTCTCTTTTGCTCACTTCTTTTTCCTCCCTATTGCTATTTTGGGTCTTCTAGGTTACTAATTTTCATGCTGATGGTTTTTTTTTTTTTTTCACCAGGTCACTAATCCAAGTTCTTGTTCCACAACCATCCAGACAGAAGCATGAACTAGAAATAGCCTCTCAACTAATAAAGTTCCTAGATAAGCATTTCTTTCCTGCCAGTTGGACTGACCAGTTGGCATGAGATCTGGGTCAAGAAGGTGGCCAAAACTTTTGCACCAACAGGGTAGTAAAAGTGTAGTCAGGTCTACAAGTCAAGCTCCTCCTGTGTGCCCAGCAACATGGCCAACAGAGAGGGCATAAAATAATTAGTTCTTAGAAAAACTTAGAAGCGTGCTTTAGGAGTCCAGATTTAGCTAAAGAAATAATCAGAGAACTTAAATTTGACATAATCAAGTGCTAATCTGATGGACATAGAGGCAGTAAGAACTAGGGGAATTCACTGAGGGCAAGAAAGATCAATGTGAACAGATGTGGGATTGAAGTTTCGCAGAAGAGAGAGAACTGAACTGGGTCATGAAGTGTGGGTAGGATTTGGAATGGGGAGGGCCTCCTAGACCCAGAGTTAGGAAGGCATGCCCAGGAAGTAGAGAGGAGCCAGCTGTCAGATAGTGAATGATGAGATTGGAGGAATAGGTATGGCCAGGGAGTGGGTGATGTTCAGCCTGGTTGCTCAGAATGACTCCTGTCAACATCCACAGAAGATAGGAAGCTGCTGTGTAACTGAAGAATCTTGGATGTTGTTTCAGAGGCAAAGAGCACAACCCCAGCCAGACTTCTGACTCTCAGAGAAGGAACTACTGTCTGCCCTTATAGGACTAAAGCTCTCTGGGATGCTTAAATAACGATAAACTAAAGTCCCACCTGTCCAATGGGGGAGAATGGGGGCAGGACTTTCATTCCTCACCCCTGCTCACCATGTGCTTCACAGCAGACACAATCTGGGAGAAGATGAGCTTGCTTTCTGGTTCTGAGAGCTTCCCTTCATTGCTAATTTTCCCAAAGAGTTCCTCACGTCCTGCATACTCCATCACCAAGTGGAGCTTGGATAGGGTCTCCACAACTTCATAAAGTCGGATGATATTGGGATGGTGCAGTTTTTCCATGCTGGAGATTTCACGGGATAGTAGCCTTTGTGTTTTCTGATCTAATTTGGTCTTGTCCAAGATCTTAATGGCCACCTTTTCTGGAAAAAAAAAATTCAAAGGGTATGCTAAAATTCATTGGAGTGTAGATATTTAGCACTGAAAGGGACCTAGATTGTCCCTTTTATTATGCTAGACACAGAGGTTAAATGGCTACTCCCAACCTTACAGAGCTCATCAGAATAATGACAAACAGCAATTCTTAGTTCAATATCAGTGCTCTTTGATCTATAGGAGTCTTCCACATGCAGATTCTGATGCCAATTCCCATATGCCAAGGGATGTTTTAGTTCGCGATCTTTAATGTTCAGGATAGAATTAAAATTCCTTTGCTTAACCCAGAGAGCTCTTCTTGATTAGACCCAGCTCACCTCTTTAGCCTTGGCTTCAACTGCTCCTGCCTACAATCCCTACCACCTTGCTCACCCTGTAACAGAATTTTTTCTTCTTCTCTTAAAGGCCCCAAATACTCATGTCTATTGATCTCTCCTCTTTCTGGATCACTCTCCCACCACTCCAGTTTTCACTGAGCTAACTTCTGATGACCCTTGAAGGCTAGCCTCAGAATCACCCTCTTCCAGGCAGCCTTGAATGATACCTGTCCTAGGATGATCATGACACCCCAATTCTGTGTATTTAGAGCTTCAATTTACCCAAATCCCAGCACACTGACCTAGAAATGTTGACTCCTTCATATTCTCCCTTTCATACTCCTTTCCCTATGTGGGCTACATTTTATTTACTTTTTGTCAACATCTGGCACATGATGCATGAGTACTCAGTGTTTACGGACTATCGGTGAAGGCATGCAGAAACCGGCCCTGCAATTTGCTGTTGGTGGAAAGATTAACTGGTACAACCATTCTGGATTGTAGTTTGGTATTACGTATTGAAAGCCTTAAAATGGTCACACCCTTTGACTCAGCCATTTCAGTTTTGGCAATTAATCTTAATGAAATATGCTGATACATGAATAAGGATACATGTGTAAGAAGATTACTGTGATCCTGGAAACAGCTCGAGTGTCAACAAGAGATATTGTTAAAATAGAGGGTGGGGTACATCTCTCTAATAAATAAGTGTGGCACACTATGCAGCTATGAAAAATGATGGCGCTGCTCTTTATTAATTGACATGAGATGCTCAGTATATAACAAGTGAGGAAAAATATAAATACGTATTTGCATAGAAAAAAACCTTTGGCAGGATATTCACCAAAATGTTTAGAACACTTGTTTTCTAATTGGGGGATCATAGATAGTTTTCTTTAAATTTTATTTTCCTTCTCTGTATTTTCTAATATTTCCACTGTGAGTATAGTTTAATTGTGTAATAAAAACGGTTAATATTGGAAAAAGAATGAACCTCTACTCCAAAGTAAAACTTCATTAATTTTTTTATTTCAGGCTGTGCCAGATGTTCTACTAGAGAAAAGGAATTTACCAGGCAAGTAAATAGGGAGACCAGGACTGCAGGGTGCCTGTTTGACCTACTTTCAAAACAACTGCTTTGAACAACGTGGGCCCAGTGGTTATTCGGGTGAAGGTAGAGACCATTAGTTTAGGAGTGTATCTGTATATTAGAGCTGGTGCACTAGGGCTTCTGGAATCGAAAGAGGCAGGATTCACAGGTCTCTGATCTGGCCAGCATTTCCTTTGGTGGAGGCAACAGTGAAAAATGAAAAGGAAAATATGGATGATTTGTACAAATTTAATACTGAGCAAAAAAAAAAAAAAGACATAAGAATACAAACTGTATGATTCAATAAAACAGGCAAAAGTAATCTATGATTTTAGAAATCAGGAAATTAGTTGCACTGAAGAGGGAGGTGAAAAAAAGGGGACAGGAAGGGAGCCCTTAGGGTCCTGGAAACGTTTTCTTTCTTGTTCTTGGTGGTGGTTACATGGGTCTTTACAGTTTGGAAAATTGATTGAGCTACACACTTATGACTTTCATATTTTTTGTATTGAATTATGTTAAAAATCAAAAAAAGAAGTTCTTAAAGTATCACACACACAAAAAAACTCTTGATCCCACTCCCCTCTTTAGCATCAGATCCCTTTCTCTTGTTCCCTTTACAGCAAAACTCCTTTAAAGGGTTGGTTCTACTCACTTTCTCCAATTCTCCCTTCATTATCTCTTGAACCCAAAACATAATAACACCAAAAATGTTATTCTCAAGGTCACTAATGACCTCCAAATTACTAAAACCAGTGGTCAGTTTTCAGGCTTCATGCCCCTTCCTTGAAACACTTTTATCACTTGGTTTCTAGGACAAAACACACTCCTGGTTTTCCTCCTACTTCTCTTGATACCTCTAAGGCTCATTTTTTTTCTTCTTTACATCTCCCTGACCTCTAAATGTTGGATACCTGAGGGATTAGTCCTTGGACCTCTTGTCTACAATGACTTCCTTGGGATTCTGATGCAGAAATATAACTGCCTACTTGTCATCTCCACTTGGATTTCGTCTTAGTTTGGGTACCGCCAGAAACAGATCCTAAAGCAGGGATTCAAGTGCAAGAAGCTTAAGAGGGAGGTCATCTCAGGAAACTCTGGTAGAAGAATGAGGAAGGTGACAGGGAAGGAAAGTTAGTCAATAAAGGATATGCTACTGAGCATATTACCATTTAATCCTGCTAAGAGTTGCTATGCCTAAGAGTTTCCATGAGAAGGGCAAGAGAGTTGGAGTATGTATACATCAGCTTCTGTTAGTAACTGGTTTCTGGCTGCTCTTGGGGGACATTAATTTCCTTGTATTTCTGGCCTGTTCTGCATGAGGCAGAGAAAGCTCTAGTAGCACATAGAGGAAGTCAAGAGAGATCGGTAGCTGAAGATCAGGCCAGTATGTACTGCAACGGTAAGGCCCAAGAAGACATGAGTGAGGCGCCAACAACATCTGTTCTGTATGTGCATGCAATAGATGTGTACTAAGGATTCAAACATACCATGTTCAATATGAGCTCCTGAGATCACCCCAACTCAAACCTGCCATATATTTCAGATATGGAAACTCTATTTTTCTAATTCCTGTCCTTTGATAATTGCCTGTTGTCATGGTCAGGTTCATGTGTCAACTTGGCCAAGTGGTGGTACCTGTTGGACAAGTGCTGGCCTGTCTGTTGCCATGAGGACATTTCATAGAATTAAATCATGACCACGTCAGCTGCAGCCACAGCTGATTCCATTTGTAATCAGCCAAAGGGAAGTGTCTTCTATAAATGAGTCATGCTTAATCTAATCACTTGAAACCTTTTAAGGAGGATTCAGAAGAGACAGGCTCTCATCCTACTTCGTTTGGTGAGGCTCTCCTGTGGCATTAATCTAGACCCTCCATCGGAACCGTCACCTTCACAGCCTGCCCTGCGGATTTTGGACTCTGCATTCCTGTGGTTACATGAGACACTTTTATAATTTTATATTTACAAGTGTTCCCTGTTGATTCTGTTTCTCTAGAGAACCCTGACTAATACATCTTGGTACCAGGAGTGGTTCTTAAGAAACAGAATCTTAAAAATGGGTTTTTATGAATGGTTTTCTACTCTGACTGGACTCAAAGGCACTAAGGACTCTGAATCCCATAATCAGAATGATGCTCCCAATCCATGGAGTGAGTTGGCAAAAGAGATAGTCAAAATATCACCACTCGATTCTCCTAATGCTTCACTTGTATGAAGCCAGGCTCTGGGGGATAATGTTTTTGACACCTTTACAGAGTTTTGTGGAAATAAGAGGTATAGAGATGTTGGCTGGTTGTTGTTAGATACACTGGCTACATTAAGGAGTGAAAGGATGGGCTTAAGGCTTCAAACGAGAAGCTTAAGTGCCATCTGACAGATGTGGACATTTCTATGAGTATCCTGAAGGAAAATCTTATTTCCTGTAGCCTAGACTTGAGATCTCTGAAAATCAGACTCAGACTCTTATTCTTAGAGTAGCAACTTTACAACATAAACTGAAATCTCAATGTTGCATGGTGTCTGTCATTAAAGTGAAGGCATTGATTGGAAAGGAGTGGGATCCAAAAAAATGGGATGGTGACATATTGATTGATAATGATGTCAGGGGTGAGGTTGAAACCCTAGGTCATGCTGAGTCTTCTCTAGATAACCCTGTAATAGTTTGTCCTGAGGGCATAACTGCCCCACCTCCAGCCTGTCTTCAGGAATTGGCCACCCAACCTCCTCCTGAAGGGATTAGCCCTAGAGTTATTAATCCTCACCAGATAAAACTGCAAATGAAGGCCCTGAAGCAAATGGCTTGGAAGATATTTCTAATTCTTTCATGACCCACCCCCACCACCTCTCATTTCTTCCAGACCTATAACTAGACTAAAGTCCCAACAGGCCCCTAAAGGTGAGATACACAGTATCACACATGAGGAGGTACGTTATACTCCAAAAGAACTGTACGAGCTTTCCAATTTATATAGACAGAAATCAGGGGAATATGTGTGGCAATGGATTTTAAGGGTGTGGGATAATGGTGGGAGGAATATAAGGCTGGATCAGGCTGAATTTATTGATATGGGCCCACTAAGCAGAGATTCTGCATTCAATGTTATAGTTTGAGGGGTTAGAAAAGGTATTAACAGTTTGTTTGGATGGTTGGTTGAAACATGGATCAAAAGGTGGCCAACATTACCTGAGGTTGAAATGCCAGAACTGCCCTGGTATAATGTAGATGAGGGGATCCAGAGGCTTAGAAAGATTGGAATGTTAGAGTGAATTTATCATGCAAAGCCTGCTCTTACACCCCAGGAAAGTCTGGAGGATGCTCCTTTGACCAGAACAGTGAGAAATAAATTTGTGAGACTAGCACCATCACCCCTGAAGAGCTCTGTGGTTGCACTTCTCTGTAGGTTAGATATTACTGTAGGAACTGCTGTCACTGAGCTGGAATCCTTAAACACAATGGGGATGATGGGATCCTGAGTTGGCAGAAACCAGGTGGCAGCACTTAATTGCCAAAGTCAGGGTAGACGTGGCTATTATAATAGACAGCTAACTCAAAGCAGGCATCAAAATTTTATGTCTCACAGAGATTTGTGGCATTGCTAGTAAATCATGGGGTACCTAGAAATACAATAGAAGGGCAGTCTACTAAATTCTTGTTCGAGCTATATAATCAAAAGAGTTCTAGGTCAAGTGAACAAAAGTCTAACCTGAATTACAAAAACACAGAGTCATGGCTCCTTAATAAATTTCCAGACTTGAGACAGTTTACAGACCCAGAGCCCCTTGAATGAAGGGGAGGCCAGGCCCCTTTGGGAGAGAACCCTGTTACACTGCCACAAATTTATACTGTTACTCTTCCTCCAAGCCTTCCCCAAGGAGACCAACGGCCTTTTCCAGGGTAACTCTGCATTGGGGAAAAGGAAATGATCAGATATTTCAGGGATTATTAGACATTGGTTCAGAAGTGACATTAATTCCAGGGGACCCAAAACATCACTCTGGTCCACCAGTGAGAGTGGGGACTTATGGAGGCCAGGTGATCAATGGAGTTTTAGCTCAGGTCCATCTCACAGTGGGTCCAGTGGGCCCCCAGAACCATTCTGTAGTTACTTCCCCAGTTCCAGAATGTATAATTGGTATAGACATACTGAGCAACTGGCAGAATCCCCACATTGGCTCTGTAACTCATTCAGTGAGGGCTATTATGGTGGGAAAGGCCAAGTGGAAGCCACTAGAATGCCCCCTACCTAGCAAAATAGTAAATCAGAAGCAATACTGGGTTCCTGGAGGGATTGCAGAAATTACTTCTACTCTTAAGGACTTGAAGGATGCAGGAGTGGTGATTCCCACCACATCCCCATTCAACTCTCCTATTTGGCCTGTGCAGAAAACAGATGGGTCTTGGAGGATGACAGTGGATTATCATAAACTCAACCAGGTGGTAACTCCAATTGCAGCTGCTGTTCCAGATGTAGTATCATTGCTTGAGCAAATCAATACATCCCCTGGTACCTGGTATGCAGCTATTGATCTGGTAAATGCTTTTTTCTCAATAGCTATTAGTAAGGACCACCAGAAACAGTTTGCTTTCAGCTGGCAAGGTCAGCAATATACTTTCACTGTCCTACCTCAGGGGTATATCAACTCTCCAGCCCTATGTCATAATCTTGTTCGCAGAGAACTTGATCGTTTCTCCCTCCCACAAGACATCACACTGGTCCATTATATTGATGATATCATGTTGATTGGACCAAGTGAGCAAGAAGTAGCAACTACTCTAGACTTATTGGTAAGGCATTTGTGTGTCAGAAGATGGGAGATAAATCCAACAAACATACAGGGGCCTTCCACCTCAGTGACATTTCTAGGTGTCCAGTGGGGTTGGGCATGTCGAGTTATTCCTTCTAAGGTGAAGGATAAGTTGCTGCATCTGGCCCCTCTGATGAACAAAAAAGAGGCACAATGCCTAGTTGGTCTCTTTGGATTTTGGTGACAACATATTCCTCATTTGGGTGTGCTACTCCAGCCCATTTATTGAGTGACCAGAAAAACTGCCAATTTTGAGTGGGGACCTGAACAAGAGGAGGCTCTGCGACAGGTCCAGGCTGCTGCACAAGCAGCTCTGCCACTTGGGCCGTATGATCCAGCAGATCCAATGGTGCTGGAAGTGTCAGTGGCAAATAGAGATGCTGTCTGGAGCCTTTCGCAGGCCCCTATAGGAGAATCACAATGCAGACCCTTAGGATTTTGGAGCAAAGCCTTACCATCTACTGCAGATTAACTCTCCTTTTGAGAAACAGCTTTTGACCTGCTCCTGGGCCTTAGTAGAGACTGAACGCTTAACCATGGGCCACCAAGTTACCATGACACCTGAGTTGCCTATCATGAGCTGGGTGTTGTCTGACCCACCAAGCCATAAAGTTGGGCATGCACAGCAGCACTTTATTGTAAAATGGAAATGGTATATACGAAATAGGGCTGGTTTACATACAGAAATCTGGTTTACAGATGGTTCAGCATTATATGCAGGTACCACCCGAAAGTGGACAGCTGCAGCACTACAACCCCTTTCTGGGGTATCCTTGAAGGACAGTGGTGAGGGGAAATCCTCTCAGTGGGCAGAACTTCGAGCAGTGCCCCTGGTTGTTCATTTTGCTTGGAAGGAAAACTGGCCAGAGCAGCATTTGTATACTGACTCATGGGCTGTTGCTAATGGTTTGGATGGATGGTCAGGGACTTGGAAAGACCATAATTGGAAAATTGGTGACAAAGAGGTTTGGGAAGAAGTATGTGGATAGACCTTTCTGAGTGGGCTAAAAACATGAACATATTTGTGTTCCATGTGAATGCACACCAGAGGGTGACTTCAGCAGAGGAAGGTTTTAATAATCAAGTGGATAAGATGGCCCATTCTGTGGATACCAGTCAGCCTCTTTCCCCAGCAACTCCTATCATTGCCAAATGGGCTCATGAACAGAATGGTCATGGTGGTAGGGATGGAGGTTATGCATGGGCTCAGCAACATGGACTTCCACTCACCAAGGCTGACTTGGCTACAGCCACTGCTGAGTGCCCAATCTGCCAGTAGCAGAGACCCACACTCAGCCCCCAATATGGCACCATTCCCCAAGGTGACGAGCCAGCTACATGGTGGCAGGTTGATTACACTGGACCACTCCCTTCATGGAAGGGGCAGCAGTTTGTTCTAACTGGAATAGACACATACTCTGGATATGGGTTTGCTTTCCCTGCACGCAATGCTTCTGCCAAAACTACCATCCGTGGGCTTACAGAATGCCTTATCCATCGTCATGGTATTCCACATAGCATCGCTTCTGATCAAGGAACATACTTCACAGCAAATGAAGTGCGGGAATGGGCACATGCTCATGGAATTCTCTGGTCTTACCATGTTCCCCATCATCCAGAAGCAGCTGGATTGATAGACCAGTGGAACGGCCTTTTGAAAACTCAATTATAGTGCCAACTAGGTAGCAATACCTTGAAAGGCTGGGGTAATGTTCTCCAGGCAGCTGTATATGCTCTGAATCAGCATCCGCTGTATGGTGCTGTTTCTACCATAGCCAGGATCCATGGGTCCAGGAACCAAGGGGTGAAAATAAGAGTGGCACCACTCACTATTATCCCTAGTGATCCACTAGGAAATTTTTTGCTTCCTTTCCCTAAGACCCTGAGCTCTGCTGGTCTACAGGTTTTAGTTCCAAAAGGGGGAGTGCTTCCACCAGGAGAAACAACAATGATTCCATTGAATTGGAGTCTAAGACTGCCACCTGGTCATTTTGGGCTACTAATGCCCCTGGATCAACAAGCCAAGAAAGGGATTGCATTATTGTCTGGGATGACTGACCCTGACTACCAAGGGGAAATAGGACTGCAACTATACAATGGAGGTAAAGAAGAGTTTTCTTGGAATATAGGAGATCCCTTAGGGCATCTTTTAGTACTACCATGCCCTGTGACTAAAATCAATGGAAAACTGCAACAACCCAATCCCGGCAGGACTACCCATGAGTCTGAAACTTCAGGAATGAAGGTTTGGGCCACCCCACCAGGCAAAGAACCACGGCCAGCTGAAGTGCCTGCTGAGGGTAAAGGGAACATGGAATGGGTATTGGAAAAAGGTAGTGATAAATATGAACTTCGACCATGTGATCAGTTACAGAAATGAGGACTGTAATGCTGTTTTGTTCATGTTATACTATTTAAGTTGTAAGATATTAAGTTTAAGAATGAATATTACCCAAGGATTTACACCCTATTCTGGAGAGATTTAATGTGTTTCCAGTTATATGCAGGACAGTTGAGTATTGTTAGGCGAAAGAAAAAAATGTGTGTTTTATTGTTTTTAATTTAGAAATTAGGTATGGTTTAAGGTGGTATGTATAGCTGCCAAATTGACAAGAGGTGGACTGCCATGGTCAGGTTCATGTATCAACTTGGCCAAGTGGTGGTACCTGTTTGTCTGGTTGGGCGAGTGCTGGCCTGTCTGTTGCCATGAAGACATTTGATAGAGTTAAATCATGATCATGTCAGCTGCATCCATAGCTGATTCCATTTGTAATCAGCAAAAGGGGAGTGTCTTCTGCAATGAGTAATGCTTTATCTAATCCCTGGAAGCCTTTTAAGGAGGATTCAGAAGAGACAGGCTCTCTTCCTGCTTCTGTTGGTGAGCTTCTCATGTGGAGTTCGACCAGACCCTCCAACGGAATCGTCAGCTTCACAGCCTGCCCTGCGGATTGTGGACTCTGCGTTCCCGTGGTCACGTGTGAAACCTTAATAAATTTTATATTTGTGAGTGTTTCCTGTTGATTCTGTTTCTCTAGAGAACCCTGACTAATACACCTGTCCTTTGAGTCTTTGATGCTTCTCTTTCATACCCCACTTTCAATCTGTCAGTAAATCCTGTTAACTTTACCTTCCAAATATAGCCAGAATCCAATTACTTCTCAGTATTCCACTCCTACCTTCCTGTTTCAAGCCACCATTTATCTCTTGCCTGGATCATTCTAATAAACTCCTAACTGATCTTTCCTTTTCTGTATTTGACCCCTTATAGTCTATTTTCAAAAAAAGTAGTCAGTGTGATCCTGTTAAAGTATATGGTGAATTGTGTCATCCCTCTGCTCCCCTAATCACTCTTAGGAAAGTCTGAGTCCTTACTATGATCTACTCGCCCTACATGATTTGGCCCCTGCTACTCCCTGCCCTCCCTCCCTCAGCTGATTCTTGAGTACTTCAGGAACACTCTCACCTGGGAGCTCTTCCAAATTCAATGCTTCCAAAAATTTTCCCTCAAATTTTTTTCTTCTCTCATATTCACTATTTATCACACAGTCATTAAAGCAGAAATCTGGGAGTCAGCTTCAATTTTACCTTTCCCTTTTCCCTATCTCCCTTGTTCTTTGAACCCATCCAATTGAACACAAAGTTTTCTAAGATTCTAAAATATTTTTTTAAATAAATCCCCATCTCTCCATCCTTACTTCTGCTTCCTTAGTTCATGTGATGTCATCATTCACCTGGACCATTATATGAATATTTTTTCCTGGCTTCCCTGACTCTCATCACCTTCAACTTCAAGTCACTGTTCTTACTACAAATCCAATAATACTAATCACTTGATTAAAGCTCTTCAATGACTCCCCAATACCTAAATTATAAAGTCCAAATATGCAAGATGATTCTTCATGATCTAATTCCTGCCTACCTTGCCCAACTTATCTCCCACTACTCTGCGGATGTACTCCATGCTCCAAATTTACTGAATTACTTTTAAACCTCCAAATACCCTGCTACACTGGTTCATGCCTTCATGCACTTTGTATCCTGTCCCTCTGCCTGGAGTTCCCTTTTCCCTGTGCCCTATAAATTTCCCCCTCGTTCCTCCAGACCCAACACAAGCCTTTTCTGCTCCACAGACTCTTTCCTGAGTCCCTCAAACCCAAATGAACACATCTTTTGTGCCTTACTCTGAAATAGCACATATCAACTGTTTCCTGTCTGTCTCCATTACATGACTGAGAGTCCCTGTAGGGCAACAATTGTATCTTATTCATCTCTATAAGGTCCAGAACAAAGTGTGTGTTTGAGAGGTGTTTATTGCATTTTTTTAAAAAAAATAATGAGTGAACCAATGAATAAATAAGTTGAAAGAGAAGAAAGGGTCATAGAAACATGAGACTAGAGTAAAACTGGATGAAAGACAATGAGAGAAGAGGTCAGGAAGGGCAACGACAGAGGACAGTCACCTGCTCCCTCTTTTACTTTCATTTGTGACACAGATGGGACATAAAATATTCAGAAGCCTAGTGCATCATCTCTTTTGAGAAATTTCTAGTCAGCCTAAAAGGGGACGCCTGTTGGCTCTCAGCCTGCCATATCAGCTTGCAGGACTCAAGGGAATCTAAGCTGTTAGCCATAAAAATAAACTCCAGCCATCAGAAGTCTATATTGGAGCCTTCTTTCTAGGAATGCAAAGCACCTAGCACCTTCCTTCCTCTCTCTCTCTCTCTCTCTCTCTCTCTCTCTCTCTCTCTCTCTCTCTCTCTCTCTCTCTCTCTCCCTCCTCTCCTCTCCTTCTCTCCTTCTCTCCCTCTTTCTTCCCTCCCTCCCTCCCCCATCCACCCCTCCCTCTCTCCCTTCCTTCCTTTATTGAGGTCAAATTCACATGAAATACAATTAACCATTTTAAAGCCTACAATTCAGTGTCATTTAGCACATTCACAATGTTGTGCAATACCATTTCTCTATCTCTCAATATTTTTTATCACATCAGAAGAAGACACCATATCCATTAAGTAATTACTTCCCATTTCCCCTCCCCTCAGCCTCTGGCAAACACTAATGTGGTTTCTGTCTCTATGGATCTGCCTACTCTGGATATTTCATATAAACGGAATTATACAATATATCTCTGGTTTCTTTCACTTAGCATAATGTTTTCAAGGTTTATCCATGCCGTAGCATGTACCAGAACTTTATTCATAACTAACTTCACTAATGGACGGGTGTCTTTCTTTAAGACTGTCCTCAGAACTGCCTCTGGCACTGAAATGCTCTGCTTTCCTAGGGAACTCCTCCATTAGCTTATCCAGACTGTTCATATTCCTAGGAAACCTAATGACAATGCAGATAAGTATGGGGACCATTATTCACAGTACACAATCTGATATGACTAGGCAATGGTACAGGGTATTTGAAATTCCCAGGAGGGCTTTTAAACCACTCACTGATAAATCTTTTTCTTTTTGGGGTAAAGATTTTAAAGGGTGGTCCTCTTTTTCCTTGATTCAGTCAGCTCAGGATGGCCGAATGTCCTCTGTCCTTTTTGTAAGCCACAGATTTAATGTTTTGATTGCGCTCATTCTTCTCTCAAACCATTTCCCCATACCTGAACCTCCATTCTCTTTCTTCCTCTCCTCACATCGATTTGCATCTGGGTTCGCCCTTCCTTCATAGTTCTTATTTCCTTTCATTATCAACTTTCTACTCTTTCTTTGACGTGAAGGCTCACTGATGGGTAAAACACCAGAAGAGATGTGAGGCATGGTAGTAAAACTAGGCCATTGAGGGTAAGTCAAGAGCTGAGGTCTGGGATTCATTTTTCTGTTGCATGTTTCATTTTCTGTTTTATGCTCTCAAGTACTTGCCATTCTGTTTCCTGGCTTCTAAAAACTCAGTTGTTGAACTAATTTTTTCCCACTATTGTACTTTCAGCTTTCCTTCATGCTTTTGCACATGATATCCATAAACAGAAGGTGACATTGAATCTTTTGACAACAGGGTTGCTCAATGACAGGTTAGGAGCTGAGAGCATGTCAATGAGGCCATCCAAGGCACCCATCTGCACAACAGGAAAATGCCATGTTCTCTGAAATTCAAAGGACTAATATTAAGTGAAGTTTGTAATACGACAGGCAAGAAGCCTTTGGAACTTGAGGAGAAAGTCACTATACAAATACCAATTTGGTTTTCCTTTTCTTCTGTCTTCCTATGTAATAGCTTGTCTACAGAATTAGGCACTGTTTTGCTCCTGCTTTGTGGAAGAGATTCCTCTGCTTAGCCAGTTGTGGTGTCTTTGGTGATAGATATGTTCATTATTTTGCTGCTCCCTCTACCCTCCATTCTCAGAGACATTTCTTTGGATCTTGGGCTCTCCTGAGAAGGCAGCTGTCCACGTGACCATCAGGGTCACGGCTGAGTTAACAAGGGCATGCTCTCGACTCATAATCAACCTATCAGCAGCTGGCCCATGAGCAATCATGCTCTCCCTCTTTAAAATCTGAACTGAAATAGAATGAAACTAGTGGGATGTAGTTTTGGGCAATAAAGCTGAGAGATTATGTAGATATGGGACTGGCAACAACATTACTTGGCCATGTGCCTTCTGATAGTTAAACAGAGAAAGACACTGCAGAAAGAAGTGGAAAGATGAAACAATTTAATCAAAGGAAGTAGAAGAAGAAGCCAGGTGGCCCCAGAGAAAGAGATGGAAAGTGTAACAACTTGAGACCCAGCTCTACTTCCTTACACAATACACCTTTTTTGATGTTAGCTTATTTGCCTAGGCTTCAGCTTCATGAATTAAATCATGTTGACTCAGACAGGTCTATAAGACCTAGACTTCTTTGAAGCAGAATAACAATAATCAGCATTTCATAAATACTTTGTGCTCTCTAAAGGCACATGGCAAATATTCAATATATTGTATATTTTCTACTGCTCAATTTAGTAATCCTATACAGCTGATAGAGTATTCTCATTTTATACCCAAGATATCTGAGACATAGAATGGTAAAATAACTTGTTCAGGATCACACTGGTAAAGGAAAGAGAATTGGAATTCTGCTCAGTTCTGGAAGACTCCAAAGTCAGTATCTTCCCACAATACTGCACTATCTTCCACCGCTTAAAGACAGGGCAGCAGATCTTTCTTTGACACTGAACTGGGAAAGGGACAGACCAGAAGCAGTGTGGAAGAAGAGCCTGTGCTTCTTCTCTGAGTCCTGGCTATATATATACTCTTTAGCGCTCCCTGATGGTTTCCAATTTCCCTCAACTCTTCTATAGGTATGTTCATGGCAAGATCACTCATTGGCAATGTTGCTGAAAGGAAGAAAGATGGTCAAAAAGCCAGTTGGAATCTAGCTGGGGACCGGTGTTGCAGAAGACAGTGGCATTCATGAAACAGTTGCCCCATGCTCTCAACAAAATCTTGAGGTAGACTTGTGGAGTGAAAAGAAAGCTGCGTTCTAATCCTGTCTCTGCTGTTACCTAGAGACAGCCACTTGTAGGACTTGGTTTCCTCATTTGAAAAACACAAGAGAACTAAATGAGGTCAGTGTCTTGCAAAGCAGAACTTTTCACACTCATAGGACACAAAATGATTTTAGTGCATGGAAAAGCCTTAAGTAGCACTGGATTACTGCATAAAAACGTTATTCCCATATCAGTTTTCCTAATTAAGGCAAGGAGAAAATCTCAAATTAGCTGTTAATATGTTTTTAAAATTAGTTTCTACTTTTTTAGTTTATTTACACTGCATTTTTTTTTTTACCATTACCTTCTATTTATAGCAAGTGATGTTGGTTTTTCATTACTGTAGTAATATTAAATTTCCTTTTGAAATAAGTTTATTTAAGTGAAAAAAAGTTCTACCAATGATAGCTGCTTTTTATTGAGTGGCTACTATGTGCCATGCACTTCACAAGTTATTTTCATTTTTCCTACAATTCTGGGATAAGAATCATTATTTCTGTTTTATAGCTGAGGTGACTGAGGATCAAAGATGTTAAGTAAGAGGCACAAATAGAGATGCTGGTAAGTTGCTAACAGGGAGTTGAAGCCAAATTTGCCCGATTCCAAAGTTCATGCTCCTTCTACTCTCTCATTTTGCTTCCTCTCTACTGGAAGCTAACATCTATACTCACATTCTTATGAAATAGCTCAAAGTTGGCCATTTCTAGGAGCCTTCCCTCAGAATTTAGCCACTCTGGTCCCTTTGCAGCAATGGCCTCTTCTTTCAGAACCCTTCTCCTAATTTAGCTTTATTCAACCTCTTTGCTCTTCCTAATCATATCTTCTGTCTCAATTTCTGGCCTTTTATCTTCCTATGTGTTCTCTTATCTTTTTGTATTTCATTCTTGCTCTATGCCATTTAAAAACAACAGTTTTTTAGTTTTAATTATGAACTACAAGCATGGATCTAATTTTATTGAGTAGAGATGCAAATGCTGCCCCTTCAGTCTGGTGCTACGTATATACATTTTTAAATGTATGCCCTCCAAAGAGAATCGACTTCTAGGAACATATACTGGAAACAATCATATAAGTATGCAAAAAAGTATGGAAAAGGGAGTCTCTGTTGCTTTATAAATAATGGCAAAAATTTAGAAAAAAGATAAATATTAATCAATAGGGGTAAATTAAAAAAATTATGCTACAGCTATGTAATGGAATATGATGTGCTCTTTAAAAGATGAGAGTAGCTATATAGCTATTGACATTGAAAAACATCTAAATATACTGATGTTTTAAAGTGTACTGATGAGGTTGTGAGGCATACAACTAGGGAAAATGAACTTTGAGGACATTATTTTGAGTGAAATAAGCCAGAACCAAAAGGACAAATATTATAAGGCCTCACTAATATAAACTAACTATAATGAGCAAATGCTGAGAATTGAATTCCAGAGGACAAGTTATCAGGGGATAGAATGTGGGCAGAGATTGAGCAATTGACTATTAAGGAGTAGAGAATGTTCAGTAAGGCTTATTGTAAAGGTTCATAGATTATAAGCTCTTACAGCAACTATTCCTGAGTTTTAACTGTTATTTCTAAATTCTGAGATGCTGAGCTCTTGTGTATTACCTGGTAGTTCCCTGGAACTTTGCATATCTGTCTGATACCTGAGACTCAGAGTTAGAGTTCTGCAGCTCTGAAAGTCAGCATTACTCCATAGAGAAACTGTTAAGGAAGCTGAGAAAGAGATCAGACTTCAATTAGAGATATGTATGAAACAGACTTGATTAGGAAAAGACAAAATAGAATACAGGTAATGGTTGATAGTGACTGTAATTTAAAACTTCAACTTCTGTGTGAGATCAAAGAAAGAGATGTTTATTTGGTAAAAATATATATATATATATTTTTCTATAGCACACTATCTAATTTAAACTGTGTGGTTAGTTTACTTAAACAACATAATTACATGGAACTAGAATAGGGAATGAGATCTTGTTATTCTGCACAGGTTAATGTAATACTCTGATACATCCCAGAGTATTCTGGGCAGAAAATAAAAAAAGTATTTGCAAAAGCCCCTTGAGGGACTGAGGGAAAATACGGAAATGTTAAACATCCCCACATTTGGAATTCCTGATATTCTCACAAGCATAGGGACTCCCGGTTTAATAAGTCAAGCCCTTGATTTTGGGGCCTGCCCTTTTGAAACTTATTCTTACAAAAGAGAAGCTAAGCCTACTTATAATTATGCCTAAGTGTCACCCCCAAAGAACCTCTTTTGTTGCTCAGATGTGGCCTCACTCTTTCAGCAAACTCTGAAAATAAACTTACTACTCTCCTGCTCTATATCAGACATGACTCCAAGGTGTGTAAGTCTCCCTGGTAATGTGTGCCATGACTCCTAGAGATGAGTCTGGCCCTGGTATCAAGCAATTGAGAATTACTTCTTGACCAAAAGGGGAAAAAAATGAAACAAAATGAAGTTTCAGTGGCTGAGACATTTCAAATAGAGTTGAAAGGTCATTCTCCAGATTATTCTTATGCATTATATAGATATTCCTTTTTAATTTCTACTGTATTAGAAAAATTAAAAGGAAAGATCTGAAACTGTTGAACTGTCATCCAATAAACTGAAATCTTAATGATGATTGTGTAACTATTTAGCTTTTATCTTGTGACCATGTGATTATGACTGACACCACCTTTATCCAGTGTATGGCAGATTAATAATAAAATAAAAACTAAATAAATAATAGGGGTATAACCCGTATGGGATGTTTTGGGTGTTCTTTTTTATTTTTATATGTATTTTTTTCTTGTTAATGCAAACGTTCTAAAATTGAGTGTGGTGATGAATGTACAACTATATGATAATATTGTGAGATGTTTTCATATACTTTGAATGGATTATTTGATGTGTGAACATATCTCAGTAAAATTTCATTTTTAAAAAAAGATGCACTGACACTGAAAAATCATGTAATGCAGGGAATGAGAATGGATGATTTCATTGGCATTTCTAAACCATTCCAAAAGTACAGATGCTTAGGTATACACAAAAGGTCAGCCAGGAGGTAAACTGGTAGTAACTATTTAGGAGTTTTGTATTTATGGGAATGATGGATTTTCACTTTCTCCATAATTGCTGAATGGTCTGTTTTAGAAAATATAGAAATCTCACTTCATGTTGTTACTTTCTGAATGCGCAGTTTTTAAAACAGTACTTGAAAAGGCCATTTTCAATTTGAATGGAGGAGGAGGTAAAGGAGAAGGGGAAATGTAAGCATTCCTATTTTTACTGAACTGGTACATAAAGGTCATTCACCACTCTTCTCTCCATCTCCCTCAGTGATTTCCACCCACTTCCATGACCACCTCAATGAAATCCCCAGTCTGACCTCACACCCAGGCCCCTGACTTGCACATCCAAACTCCTGGACATCAAAGTTTTCACTCATCATTTTCCTTCTCTTTCTCTTTTCCTTTTCTGTTAAAAGCATTTACTATTCTTTCAGTTACATAATCTAGTCTTAGCTTCACAGTCATTGCCTTTTTTCATCCTCAGTTCCACATTTAATCATCAACCAACCTTACAGACTCCTCTTCCATGGGGCTAGCTCCTCCTTCTTGTCTTGACAGCTTCCATCCTCACTCTCTTCTTCCATGGTTTGGCTATCATATTAGCTTCCTGACATCCTCCAGACTGCTGCAACTCTCTCTTCCCAATCATCATTCTCCCCACTATAAGATTTATCTTTAAAAAAATCCTGACTTCATCTCAAAAATATTGATAATTCTTCATTGTTAAACAGAACAATTCAGGTTCCTTGGGACAATATTCACAGTCTACCACGATTCAGCTTCAACTTAGCTTTCCAGACCTTTCCCATACCATCCCCTCAAGTTTATGGAAATTGTACTACAGACAATTTTCCTGCTTCCTTGTTTTATTCACATTTCCCCTTCTAACTAACCTCCTAACCCTCCTCTCTTCTAGAATCGCTACCTATCCAAAAGCTTATCCCTTTTGGAGGTCCAGCTCAAATTCTATTCCTACTTTGAGCATTCCATAATCTTTCTAAAATTGAAGATTCTCTCCCCTTCCTTTAAACTCACAGCACTTCTCTTACATGTATTTTCCCAAATTATGGCTTGTACTATACTTATTCTTATATGTCTTCTCTTCATTTATTCTTGAAGGTGGGGGCTCTATTTAATTAATCTTTACATCCCCGAAGGCCTAATGTAATTCCTATATTGTTGGATAAATGAATATCATTCCCAGTGAAAAGAAATTTGAAAGCCAAATGACACATGAAAACCTGCCACAATACTTCATAATTGATTTTAAAATACAAATGATACTTGGCAAACACTAAAAAGATTACTAGTTTTAAAGCTGTCTGTAGTAGTACAAGTTGCTATAGACAGTGTTTCTTAACTCTGAGTATACACTAGAATCACCTGGAAAGTTTTTAAATAATATCCATGCCTAGTGTCAAACGGTTAAATTAAAAGATCTGGGCATGGGACCTGGGCACTGATGGCTTTTTTAGTTTGTCACATAGTTCTAATGTGCAGTCAGAGGTGAAAACCGCTGTTGTTGGGAATGGCAGCCGAACTAATCTTGTTTATGTGCAAATTTCTGTTGACAAAAATACTTTACTTGATCTTTAGTTATACAAAGGCAAAGCCAGGTCTAATGTGGAATGGAGAGGATTAGACCAAAAGGAGCTAAGCAACTCTGAAAGTTAACACCGCTAACTAACATTTATTGAGAACTTAACCTAGGACCAGGCACTGTGTCATGAAGTTAATGAGTATGAACTCATGAAATTCTTATAACAGCCTATGAAATAAGTGCTATTGGTATAAATTCCTTATTTTATAAATAAGGAAACTGAGGCTCAAAGAATTTGTAATTTACTCAGGTCGCCAGTAGGGAGAGAAGCTGAAAAATGAAGATTTGAGCCCAGACATTTGGGCTTCAGAGCTCTTAACTTGAACGCTATACTTGAGAGCAAGAGGGAAGAGGACTTGGAGCACCAAAGATTTGGGGGGGGTGTGTGCGCACGCGGGTGTGTGTGTGCATCGTGTTCTTTCTATAGAAGCCAAACACAGAGACTGGACTAGGGGATGGAGAAGAAAACAAAGCAAAAGATGACTTTGACATAAGAAAAGAGGGGCCCTGGCAACATGGTAGCAGTAGAGAAAATGTCAAGAAGGGGGGAAAAGGTCAGTGAGGGACTTTCAAGGCCAGTGTAGAGCCCATGGGCTTTAAGAAATCAAAGAGGTTATGGTGAGTTGCAGGTTCTCCTTTCCTGTCTTGAAACTCCCTTATGATAATCCCCAGGCTTCAGTTAAGTTAGGGGTACCTTGGGGAAGTTCTCACGTTGGCGTTGGGGTTGGGGCAGCAAAGGGGTGCTGGGCTCTGCACACAGTTCTTCCCTGGGGCCAGAGTGGTGGGCATTGCTAGTTCAGAATCCCAGAGTAACCGGGAATCAAGAAAATGTGGGTTTTGGGTGGAAAGCCAAGGAGTCAAGCAATAATGAGCGCAGTTCAGAGTAGACTGCAGCAGAAAATCCCTTTTCTCCAAAAATAACGGAAGCAGCAGCCTCTGGTAAGGAGGGGAAGCTATCCAAGGATAGTGGTGATGGAAGAGGTTTCAGGTCCATTCTGTGGCACTGTTATTGACACACAAATACAAATACATTTTAAGTATGGGCTTTGGATATGAGCTGCCTTGAAACCAAGCCACACAACTCTATTTCTCTAAGACCTAGCTGGAAAGGATAAATTCTCCTTGATGTTTTGAGTGTGTTTATCTGCATGGTGTGGTGTGAGAGTCTTTGAAGTAAAAGTCAAATGACTATGATTGGACTTCTGACTTTGCCACTTACTAGCTCTGTAGCTTTGGGCCAATTTACTTCGGTCTCAGTTTCCTTATTTGCAGAATGGAAATAACAATGTTGCCCTCACACTGTCACTGTGAAAATAAACTGAGATAATGATGGAAGGATCAGGCAGAGGCACCCTGTTAGGCAGATGATGCACAGCAGGGGCTCAGCCAGGGCACCTCACTGGCATCTTTGACCCTGGTTCTAACCTCACTCCCAAAGTACGTCACAATACCATGGAGGATGAACCTTGGGAAGTGAGATCCTACCTTTGGTAAGGGAGTGAATCCCGAGCTTTACTTGGGAAAAGTTTCCACTTCCAATTTCCCCTCGGATTCGGTAGAAGCCGATCCGCTTCCCTAGTGTGATCTCTCTCACCACCTTCTCATCTTGGGACATGTCCTGTGTCAGCTTCTCAAAGGGTGTCAGCTGTTGGGGCTGTCCCTCCTCATCCTCTTTGCTGTACTCCGTCAGACAGATACTTTCCACACTATCCCGCCGATCCCACCTGGCATAGTGGGGGTTCACCAGGTTGCCTCCATTCACATACACTGCAGTCATCATCCAGGCTCATGCCTCCATCTCAGCAAAGAGTCACCAATCAAAGGGCGGGCTGAGGTGGAGCAGAAGAGGCCCAGTGGGTAGGAGATGGGGGCTGAAGACTGTCCAGTGTCCTTGAGGACTGGCCTGCAGCACTGGGCTTATTCTCTCCTTAAGAGCAGACTCAGTCTCAGGGCTTCATTCAGAGGAGGACAGAGGCAAGCAATGCAGCAGACTGTGCCCGCCCAAGCAAAAAGCTGCATTTCACAACTTCCTTCATGTTGAACATCTAGATTTTAATCAACTGCATAGTCAGACGCGCAACCACTTCCCTCATTAGACTCCAGGAACTTTCTGGATGGACATGCGTTCTGACACTCCGTAGTTAGAGGCTGCTTCCCAAGACAAAAGCTCCAGTTTGCTATTTCCTTTGCTGGCCAGGTAAATCTTCACTCAGGTGTGTAAAAGCCCTTTCAGGCCCCTGAGTCCCTGCTGCTGGTACTTATCTCTGACCTTCTTCATTTTGTGCTTCTCTTGCTTTCAAGTCATAGGGCTCTGGAGAGCTAGTAATCCAGGCCTCAGGAAAGAAGAAACTTGCAAATCAGCCTTCTGGTCACATGGGCAGGTAGAGAAGGATTAAGTTCCTGCAGTGTCACTTTAGCCAGCCTTTATTTAGATGAGCCTTCCTCTAAGCCTTGAGCTGTCTCAAAAATTTGACGCTGGTTCATCCTAAAAACAAAGAGTAATTCACGTTAATGTGCTATAAAGGATTTATAAAGAACATAAAACTACTCTGTAAGCATTGATCTAAAAGCACCATCAGGTTTAAACTATGATTGATATCAGTGGTATCAGTGGTAGATGCCCGATTATAAGACTTAGGAGGAAGAAAAACACACACACACACACAAACACACCTCAATTTCTTGAAGTTTAAGAAAATATGCCTATTGCCTGGAATTGCTTTAAAGCCAGATTTTAAAAACAGTAATGCGATAGCAATGGTAATAAAGATTCCCTATCAATACCAAAATTTCAAAAGTTCTTATACTTATTCAGATAACATGTTACATTTCCTTTATTATTTTATGTTTTGATGCAACTTATCTTATACTAGTTGTTTCTACTCTTTCTTTCTGTCATTCTATGACAAACATTAATTTTTCTTCTAAGTTTATTTTCTGGATATTCTGATCAGGTGTCAGCCCCCAGGCGCAGCAGCTGTGTTGAAGACATGGAAATGGTGGGTAAACAAGTCTACAGCAACTTCATTGTAAGAATGTCTTAAGAATGGCCATCTAGAGAGTGATGCCAAACCTCTAAGAAATGATCATGGTGATGAATAGACAACTATGTGATGATATTGTGAGTCATTGATTATATACCAAGAATGGAATGTTCATATGTTAAGAATGTTTGTGTTTGTGTGCTGTTAAGTTTTGTCATTAAAAAAAAAAAAATGGCCATCTAGAATATTTTCGTGATTTTTTTTCCCCCTGGACCCTCTAGCTGGAAATAATTATTTCCTCTCTCGATAAACATTTATTGAAGAAGGAATGAACTACTTAGCAATTTGTTGATGGTTACATTTAGATATGATTTAGCGTGGAAAATTGCTTTTAATTGGCAATATCCAACATTTACTTGAATTAACTCAGAAAACTTATGTTCACTCCACATTTCTAAGGCTGTGGCTAATCTCTACTGGCTGCTAGGGTTCCCACTGCAGGTGAAAGCTTAGTCCAAAGTCCATCACGAAACTGAGAATTGCCGTAGGACTCCTCTCCGATCTCTTCCCCTCTGAAGGGATCAGTTCAGCCCAAGAACCGTGGCCAGGCCTCACTCCATACCCGCTCTCCGAGATGGCCCTGGACACTATTCAGCCATGACCTGTTCTCTGCTTTCCTGGTTCCCTAACTCTTTTTGATTTGGGCTCTGTGACTTGAAATTCATCCAGACCTTGGGATTTACAATCAGCTTTTAGACTTGCTACCCTGACTGAAACATCTGATGCTCCCGAGAATCTGAAATGGAGGGAGGAATCAGGAAAAATTGTCAACTGAGGCCGGCCTCTATCTTGGATTACATACCCAGCACCCACAAATTAAATTTCTTGCACGAAGGCCCTGAACCAGTTGTCTGGCCTTAATGACCAGGGAGACAGTTAATCTGATTAGATCAGATAAAGAAGTTTTACAGTCTTGCAAATGTTGTTATAGGTTTGTGCCGAGGATGACTTGCAACTTGCTTGTTAGGCAGCTAACAAACCAACTGGAAAAAAAGTTGACCCCCTACCTCACTCTTATTCCCAAATAAACTCCAAATAGATTATTTAATTAAATGTAAAATAAATGAAACCATAAAATACTAGAAAAAACATTGAAAACTTTTTTATGACCTCAGAGCAGGGAAGGCTTTAAAGGAAAACATTAAATTTGACTGCATAAAAAT
This sequence comes from Myrmecophaga tridactyla, assembly GCA_004026745.1. NCBI lineage: Eukaryota > Metazoa > Chordata > Mammalia > Pilosa > Myrmecophagidae > Myrmecophaga > Myrmecophaga tridactyla. Next base: position 5,209 of record PVIY010015499.1, on the reverse strand, counting down.
TATAACTCTCTGTTTGCCAAAAAGTATCACAAAACATACCCCCCAAAATAAAATGATAAACTGGTATGGAAAACTTTCCAACATATATGATAGACAAAGGGCTAATTTTCTAAGTATATAAAGAATTTTGACAAATTGATAAAAAAAATCCTAAAAGAAAAATTGTAAAGATCATGAACAGACATTTTACAGAAAAGAATATACAAATGTCTTTATAATATATGAAAAGATGCTCAACCTCAGACTCACAACCAAGGAAATGCACATAAAAATGACACTGAAATTAAAAAAAAAGACACTGAAATTATATTTTTCACATATTAAGTTGGAAAATATAAACAATTTTGATAATTCACTGGTTGAGAGAGGTGTGAGAAATAGGCTCTACATTTATTGCTACTGAAAGTGTAAATTGGCATAGTTGCTTGGAGAACATTTTGGCTGGAGCTATTAAATTACAACTGTAAAAATCCTTTAATTTAGCAATTCCTCTTCTAGAATCTGTCCAGGGATTGGAGTAAGAGAAAGCTGTACTTTTCATTATTTACTCTATGTGATTCACATTTTTTCAATGGACATATATTACTTTACAATAGAAAACAATTTAAAATGTGTAGTGTGTTGCCCTCTTGTACAGTTGGCATGCAATAAATTTGCTTTACTTTTGGTTATACAGAGAAATTATCATTCTTGATTCTGTAATATCTAATGGGTTCCTTTTAAAGTAGAAATAAAACTAGGGACCGCTAATTAAATATACAGAATTTAATACTCTCCTTTATCTCCATTTCCTTCCAAAATCCCACAAAATAAAGGAAGGAGGGAAAAGGCATAAACCGACATGGACAAAAAGTAAGAGAGGTCAACACATTTCAAGGAGAAGGAATGAAAACTGAGGAGTGAACATAGCAAAGATGGCATGCCAACATGAGGGCATGCCAGTGAAATTCACTTTTCTGAACTCTCAAGAGACTTTAAATAATGAGAGACCAAGACCTCAAGATTGGAGGGGTGAGACAAGACCAAAAACAAGCTGTTTGAAAGTGGTACAAAAACAACCCCAGGCTCTTCTCTCCACAAAGCCAGGTTGTTACTTTCACTGCCTTACCACCCAGTCTGATTCTAATACGCTTGGCACAGGAGAGGGAATTATGTAAAACTCTGAATTATGGAATCCCTGGTTCCCTTCTCCCTTCATTCTGAGTTTCCAGAATGGAGGGAAACAAACATATAACTCGCCAGCAGGGGATTCTTCTTTTGGATAAACTAAATAGCTCAAGAGCAAAGACCTTCTGAAACTTACATTTGGAAGTTCTCTAAAAACAAGAAAAGCTGCTTGACCACCTGTAGTGCTGTCGTCCAGATGCCAGCTCCCAGCCCATGCAGAGAGCTCCGGGTCAGAGTTTAACGCTCTCTTCTTCAAAGTGGAGGGACAGCCAAGAAGCACCAGACACCTGATAAAAAGCTCCAAAAATGAAGAAAGAAACCAAACCTAACCAAAACGTATCAACCGAAAGGAAAAAGAAACAGAAAGGAGAAGACAAAAGATAAGATATTGTACCCGTAAAACAAAAACAAAATGAAAAGAAAATTAAAGAGTTCAAGTGAAGAGTTATTTTAAAAATCTAGTAGAACAAAAAGACAAAGATATATATTAAAAAACAAACAAATAAAAAAAGAAAAAAAAATGGAGAAGAAAAGACAGGACTGGGTAATTTTTTTATTAATTTTTAAATACCAAAAAACACCAAACAAATGCAAACATTCTTAACTTTTGATCGCTCCATTCTACATATATAATCGGTAATTCATAATATCATCACATAGTTGCATATTCATCATCATGATCATTTCTTGGAACATTTGCATCTATTCAGGAAAAGAAATAAAAAGACAGCAGAAAAAAATTCATAAATAACATACCCCTTACCCCTCCGTTTCATTGATCACTAGCATTTCAAACTAAATTTATTTTAACATTTGTTCCCCCTATTATTTAGTTTTATTCCATATGTTTTACTCGTCTGTTGATGAGGTAGATAAAAGGAGCATCAGATACAAGATTTTCACAATCACACAGTCACATTGTGAAAGCTATATCATTATACAATCATCTTCAAGAAACATGGCTACTGGAACACAGCTCTACATTTTCAGGCAGTTCCCTCCAGCCTCTCCATTACATCTTGAATAACAAGGTGATATCTACTTAATGTGTAAGAATAACTTCCAGGATAACCTGTTGACTCTGTTTGGAATCTCTCAGCCATTGACACTTTATGTTGTTTCATTTCACTCTTCCCCCTTTTAGTCAAGAAGGTTTTCTCAATCCCTTGATGCTGTCTCAGCTCATTCTAGGGGTTTTCTCAATCCCTTGATGCTGAGTCTCAGCTCATTCTAGATTTCTGTTCCACATTGCCAGGAAGGTCCACACCCCTGGGAGTCATGTTCCATGCAGACAGGGGGAGGGTGGCGAGTTTGCTTGTTGTGTTGGCTGGAGAGAGACGCCACATCTGAGCGACAAAAGAGGTTCTCTTGGGGGGTGACTCTTAGGACTAATTTTAAGTAGGCTTGACCTATCCTTTGTGGGGTTAAGTTTCATATGAATGAACCCCATGGGGGGCTCAGCCCATAGCTTTGGTTGTCCACACTGTTTGTGAGAATATAAAGAATTCAACTTGGAGAAGTTGAGTTTTCCCCCGTTCTCACCATTCCCCGAAGGGGACTTTGCAAACACTTTTTTATTCACTGTTCAAATCACTCCAGGATTCATCAGGGCATCATCCTGGACAAACCAGCAAAATCTCACGTCCTACTCAAGGTTCCATGTACATACAGTGTTCAACTAAGCTGTCTACATAAGTTATATTAGGAAATGCACTAGTCAAAATATAAGTTTTTGTACCAAATAAACATTTTTTGCTTTAGTTTCACACACAAGTCAAAATTTTTAAATATTAATTACTGTCTATCTTCAGCACCCTGCAATAATGACATTCCTTTGTTCTTCCCCATGCAAAAACATTTTTTTTAATTTGTACATTTAGTCACTATCATTATATACTCTAGGCATTCCTAGACTACACCATCTCAGTCCCTATAGTCCATCTTTCCTTCTGATTTCACCTGTGCCCCCAGCCCTCCTCAAGACCGGGTAATTGATTCTAAAAGTTCAACATCTAATTATTAAAATTTCCACAGCCACAAAATTAGACTCCCAATGAAGTAAAATATATGATATCTATTGTACTTGAATTGCCAGCACAGTCTCAAAATAATAAAAACAGTAATGAGTGAGGACAAATTCTGGATTCTCACATATTCTAATAGAATTTTTTAAAAGTAGAAGAAATAATTTAACAGGAGAGATAAATCCCGTTTGTGCTTGTGTCTGTGAATGTGTGAAATCTCATTTTTATTTTGCTGAACTTTTTTTTCTAAAGACTTTTCATAGATATCTGAAATAGAAATTCTGACTACACTTTCTGAGATGTCTATAAATGATATATATTTTGATTACTTTTCTAGTGTTTCCCAAAGCATCAAGCTACATCATATTGAAAAAACAAATAATAGAGATTCTGACATAACTAATTGCAGAGGAGATGAACTGCCCCCTTTTCTTAGAGACACAGTTTTTGGGTTTGTTTTCATTTTCTGCCTTTTGCTCTTTTGATTCTGACTGATTTTATGGGCATTAATGAAAGTTTAGAAAACAAACAAATCAAAAATATGAAGTCATATCATGGTAGATCAAAGCCCTGGAGGAGGTGAAATGGTCCTTAATTATTAGCTTGCTACTGCTGCATGGCAGTGCATTAAATAAGATTAAAGAAAACAGAGCTTACTTGGTAATTTGTTTTCTTGAACCCACTGTGAAAATAATATCAAAGAAAACCATTTCACCTTTGTTCTCTTTGTCTGTAATTTAAATTACAAAACTTCTGGGCAAGGCTCTCAGACAACCTCTGCACAGGCTAACAGCCCAGAAGCTGATTTGCTTAGAGGAAAAGCTGGGTTTTCTGTTTGTGTGGCAACAAGATGCAATGACAGCCAAACCTTGATTGTAATCCGCCTCGGGCACGGTACACCCTCAGGGGGACTCACTGCAGACAGCAGGGAAATTTCGAAGCCAATGGAAAACCGGTGTGAACTGGGTCAGACCTGACGATGAATAGTAGTGATAGTATCACTAACTCTTGCCCCACTTTCTCTCACAGGCTACTTTTCCCAGCCACCAGGCACAGATATCCCCCAGCACCCATGTGGCCATGTACTCACCACCCATGGCAGTCCGCCCCGTCTAATGGGCTTAGCTCAGCCCTTCCTATACTGTATTCTACCGCCCTGGAGTTGCCCTGGACACCCGAGTCGCAGGCTCTGATGCCTCCGAGAGCTGTGCTTGTGTTGAATGTCAGGGAAGTGGGCCCACTGCCTGGCCCAAGCCGCTCAGACTCAGCTCCAGCCAGAGTAGCTGTGCCGGAACGCAGGTCTAGTTTTACCAGAACTTTGAATTCTTTAAAAGATGCTGGAAATCAAGAATTATTTTGGTGAATGCTCTCAAAATCTTTTTTTTTTTTTGGGGGGGGGGGTGCATGGTCCCAGAATCGAACCCAGTTCTCCCACATGGAAGGAGAACATTCTACTACTGAACCACTCATGCACCCCAAGGGTCTCAATTTTTAAGTGGTGGATCAAATGTTTAACTCTGTCCCCCAAGTTTATTGAACCATCGTATTCATTCTCACGGGGTGCATCTTTCTGACATTGGCATTTTTCTTACCACTCTGACCTCAAAGTTAGACAAAGCTATAAAATAAATTTAGAATTTAGGTTCTACCAGGAAGATTATGAAAACAATTAAGTGTAGAATGAAATAAAAAATAGACTGGTTGAGTTTAATATACAAATGTGGCAGACTGAGTGGGGCTGCCACATCCGTGGGGTCTGGGATGGTATAATGGTTTTTTGGTGGTGAAATATCTTTCAACAGTGGGAGAATTTAGAGTTAGAAACAGAAATGTTGAAAAGTGTCAATATTTTTGTTTCAGTAAGTCTGTGTAAAACTAGTGTTTTATATATGTGTAGTGTGAAGAAAATTTGGCAAATAAAGTAATGAAAATTTGTTTCTGATTTTAACTTAAAATGATGACTAGAATAATTGGTTTAGACTCGTAATTTTTCCCCCCATGGGAGCTAATGTGGTTTT